>PVKC010021833.1:0-17955 GCA_004027635.1 Crocidura indochinensis
AAAAAAAAAAAGAAAAACATTATATGAATGTTCTGACTTTCTAAGCTTACCAACACCAAATATATATTCAAATTCTCTAGTCTTCGATACTATGACAGGGGAAAATTGATATGTTTTGGGTGTAATTTGTTTTTTAGGAATCAGTGGAAACCATTTCTCATGATGCTCAAGGTCATTTGAAGGACACTACAGCTGGCAGTGCTGTGTCAGCAGCCAACAAAACCCTAATTAAGTTAAAAATTGAGTTAAGGGGAAGGAGAGATAACACAGCGGCAAGGCGTTTGCCTTAGGTGCAGAAGGACAATGGTTCAAATCCCATCATCCCATATGGTCCCCCGAGCCTGCCAGGAACGATTTCTGAGCATAGAGTCAGGAGTAACCCCTGAGCACTGTCAGGTGTGACCCAAAAAACAAAAAAAAAAAGGAGTTAAAAATTGGATTTAATTGAGGGAGGTCAGATGCCTTAAAATCAGTATCCTCATCACTTTCCCTAACTTTAAATTGTATCACAAAGCTATAGTTATTAAAATGGCATGGTATTGGGGGCTGGACGGTGGCACAAGTGGTAGGGCTTTTGTCTTGCATGTGGCTGATCTAGGAAGGACCAAGGTTTGATCCCCCAGTGACCCATATGGTCACCCAAGCCAGGAGCAATTTCTGAGTGCATAGCCAGAAGTATCCCCTGAGCATCACCAGGTGTGCCCCCCACAAACAAAAACAAAACAGCATGGTATTGGAATAAAGACAGATCCTCAAATCAGTGGAGTAAAACTTGAGTATTCAGAGAATGTTCTTCCAGACATACAATCAACTAATTTTTGATAAAGGGGCAAGAAATCCAAAATGGAGCAAGGAAAGCCTCTTCAACAAGTAGTGTTGGCACAACTGGTTAGACACTTGCAAAAAAAGTGAACTCAGACCTCCATCTAACACCATGCACAAAGGTCAAATCTAAATAGATTAAAGGCCTTGATATCAGACCCAAAACTATAAGGTATATAGAACAGCACATAGATAAACTATTAAGACATTGAGACTAAGGGCATCTTCCAAACAAGTGGAAGCAGAGGTAAACAGATGGGACTACATTATGCTGAGAAGCTTCTGCACCTCAAAGGAGATAGTGCCCAGAATACAAAAGCCACCCACTGAGTGGGAGAAATTATTCCATTCTATGCTTCTCAACTTTGGCTGGACATAAGAGCCACCTGGGGAATTTGAAAATTATCTTGATGGCTAAGTCATGGCAAAGTTCAATTAAGTTTCACCTTGAGTTGGGAAGGATAAAGACACACCTGCTTAACTTCTGACTGCTCCCAAATTTAACTACCATTCCTCCCTTTGTGTCCAGGATATTGGCTGTAGGAGTTCATAAATCCTAACATTCAAGGATGATTAAGTTCACTGTAATCAGTCTTCAGGATGATGGATTCTGGAAACACAAGATAGTTGGATCTATTAGTGTTCAAACAGTGGATTCAGAAAGCCAAGTGTGTTTGCTATGGAATAACTTCCTTTGAAGAGGACTCTTATAGTTCAAATCTGTTTGAGCTGGCTCTGCTCCCTTCAACTCACAACTGTAGTGCCACCCAATTCTACTACCCTTTCTTACCCCAGATCAGTAATTTCAAGGCATTCTTTTTTGCAAAAACACAATTAAAAGTAAATTATATATTCCTACATAAGTAAATTTGTATTTATTAATTTAAACAACAGTTAACAAAAATCTTGATAGCATGCAAAGTATTTACTATTTTTATTTTACTCTACTCCATTGCAGAAATAGTAATAATAATATTAATATTCTATGCTTGGCATTTGTCACTGGGTCCTGTCTGTTCTGTATAGTTATTATATTAAGTTTTTGATCATTAACTGGTTCCAAACTGACACTTTAAAAACAATTGCAAGATGGGGCCAGAGTGATAGCATAGCTGTACGGCATTTGCCTTGCATGCGGTTGATCCAGGATGGACCTTGGGTTCGATCATTTGACCAGGGGTGATTTCTTTTTTTTTTTAATTTTTTTTATTTATGAGAAAAATGATGTAGGGAGGACAAGGTAAAGTTACAGTGGAAGGACAATGGCCCATAAACAGGGTTCTCAGAAGAAATCCCCCTGCTGATGCCTAAATATTGAACTTACAGTCAAAGAACATTAAGAAAAACAAGACAGAACCCATGTAAATTACTTTGTCTACAAGTCCCCAGAGTGTAGTACATTATAATATTTCTTGGAAGTACACAAAGCAATCTAAAGCCATGAGATTTCTGAGTGCATAGCCAGAAATACCCCTGAGCATCACCAGATGTGCCCCCCACACCTTATGTCTCCTTATACATTGAAGGCATTGTATTTTTTATATTTTCATGTACATGCATATTAGTTTAAGTTAACGTCAAAAGTTCAAGAGGTTTATTTTTTAAGGGTTAGAGTCAAAAAGAGCACAGTGAAAATGGTGTTAGAGTGGCAAATATTGCTTGCATAGGCCCACCAAAATATGGGGGACATGGAAAGGAAAAGCCTTGGTCTAAATACAAGGAGACCCTACCCCTGAAGTTTCCTGGCATAAGACCAACTCTAGGCTCCAGGCAATCTAGTTTGTTCAATCTAAATCATTGTCTGTAGTGCCAATACAGTTTTATTTTTTCACGCAGTCTCAATTATTGACATCAGGTTTCTGTATTGCAGATCCTGGAGTCTGCACATCCTATGTTGAAGTCAGGCTGGTGTGGAGTATCCTCTAGTTTCACCTCACAATTAAGGGGCAATACAGAAATCCCTGTCCACTGAGCAGGTCATTGTTGTTGTTGTTGAGTCTTCTCAGTTTTAAGGGAAGTCTCCTTTGAGTAGGTCGATGTCAGAGCAGCAGTAGGGTCTTCCATGGTAGATGATTGCCTCCAGGTGTTGTTATAGACAACCTTGGATGTTTCGTAGATGTCTTCCCTAGATCAGGGGTGAATGGAGAATGCCCATTCTTCCAATGCCTGTGCCAAGTCTTTATATCAATGTTTGGGGTGTGAGGTCCCATTGCACTACAAGATTTGTGTGTTCCCATCTCTATTAGATAAGAATTTATTTATTTTTTTTTGTTGTTTTTTTTTGGGGGGGTCACACCCGACAGTGCTCAGGGGTCACTCCTGGCTCCATGCTCAGAAATTGCTCCTGGCAGGCACTGAGGCACGGGAGACCATATGGGGCACCGGGATTCTAACCGATGACCTTTTACATGAAAGACAAACGCCTTACCTCCATGCTATCTTCCGGGCCCCAGATAAGAATTTATTTGTATGTATAGTATTGTCCCTTTTTAATGTGCCTATGCAAACAAAAAATAAGTCACATGGTGTTATCAGAGTATATGGGGGCGTAAAAACACGTCCAACAATACCCATGACTTGATTCAGACGTAAGTATTAAACTGAGGGACTCTTCCACCAAGTTCCCTCTTGAATAATTCACAAAGAGAAGAAAAGATAAAAATAAAGGGGGGGGATCGTCACTGTATAAGAAAATATTCGGCAAGAGTTATAGTTGTCAAGGAAAATACACATAAATGGTTGAAACGACATACGTGTCCTTCTTATGCCTTTTGAAATAGTTGGGGGGGTGTTAACTCCAGGGCACCAGTTTGGTCTGTGACTTAGAATTCTACAATATTTAAGTTAAAAACGGGTAAATGTGGAGTAATTATGATAGGGGGTGAGAGAGTTAAAGAAAAAATGATCTTTTGTAAGGGTGTGCAAAAGGGCAGAGTATAAAATGGACATTTTACAAACATAAAAAACATAATTCAATGATAGTGAGTACTATTAATATATCTTGTGCTAGCGCCCCCACGAGGTTTTGAAAATATAGACAGGTAAAAAATTACCATGACTGCTTCAAGAAGCTGGGAGAATGAAAGTTCAGAGCCCCACCCAGGCCCACCCTAAGGAGCTGAGCAAGGAATGGGGGAAAAGCTGGGGTACCTTCGAGTTCCACCAAGGGTCCCACCTCGCTGGCTCGCACAGGCTTGTGGCCCGGGGAAGCCCTGGAGACCCCCCACACACCCCAGGCCTGTCTAGGAAGGCCTCCAGCAGACACCCCCATGCCGCTAGGAACTCCTGGCTCCCAGAAAGGAAAGGGATCCTTCAAAAAGCTGGGAGAACGGAAGTTCAGAGCCCCACCCAGACCCACCCTAAGGAGCTGAGCAGGGAATATGGGGAAAGCTGGTTTGAGCTCCACCAAGGATCCCACCTTGCTGGCTCGCCCAAGCCCAGGGAAGCCCTGGAGATCTGGAGCAAGGCGGCAGAGGAGTGCTGGGGTCACCCAAGTCCTGCACCCTCCCCCTCCAGGCCTGTCTAGGAAGGCCTCAGTCAGGACAGAGGCCTTCCAACCAGCCAGAGGTGATTTCTGAGCGCATAGCCAGGAGTCACCCCTGAACGTCACTTGGGTGTGCCCCCAAAACAAAAACAAAACAACCCCCTTACAACATTGCTAGAGTTACTTTTTCCACTCATGATCTCTTTTTGCCCAAGAAATACATTGCCAAAATACTTCAGATTTATTACACAGTTGATCTTGAATTTTTTTGGTTGTGTGCTTAGAAAAGGTTTTATACTATTGTCAAAGTTTCCACACCCACATTTAGTTACATGATAGTTATAAGCCACATTAGGCTCTAGAGTATAGGATCTTTTAGGTTATTTTTTGGAGCTTTAAAATTTTTTGGTTTTTACTTCAGAGCCACACCAACTGTACCCAGGGCTTATGTAGGCTCTGTGCTCAGGAATCACTCTTGGCAGGCTCAGGAGACTATACGGTGCCATGAATCAATCTCTGACTTGCTATGTGAAGGCAAACACCTTACCTGCCCAGGTTTAGCATTCTTTTGTTTGTTTGTTTTTGTTTTTGATTTTTGAGTCACACACGGCAGTGCTCAGGGGTTACTCCTGGCTCTACGCTCAGAAATGGCTCCGGACAGGCTCTGGGGACCATATGGAATGCTGGGATTTGAACCACCATCCTTCTGCATGCAAGGCAAATGCCTTACCTCCATACTATCTCTCCAGCCCCTCTTTTGTTTTTTAAACTTTATTAACTGATTGATTGGTTTCTGGGCCACGCCTAGTGGTGCTCAGGGATTACTCCTTGCTCTGCACTCAGAAATCGCACTGGCAGACTGGGGGCCGATATGGGATGTGGGACTCAAACCATGTCCCTCCTGGGTCAGTCACAGGCAAGACAAACACCCTACCTACCGCTGTGCTATCTCTCCAGCCCCAGGTTCAGCATTCTTAATGGATGCACCTGGTGATTTCCTTATTCTTGCCTTTTTAAAAAGAGTTGCCATAAATGTTTTTATTTAGGTATAATTGATAACTAATATAAACTAATAAGACTTATATTAGTTTTATATGTGCAACGTAATGATTCTAAATTTTGTGTGTTAGCCTAGTCTTTGTGACATTGGGCTCAGTAATAACATGGGTCACAGGAACCTCATTATGAAACAGATACTAGGCTTACATAATTTTTTTTATCTAATCATTGCATTAGTCCTAGAGAATAAACTGAGTTTTCTTATATAACTAATTAGAATTCTCAGGTTCAGAGAACCTAAGTAATTTTTTACTATTATTCAGTGAGGATCAGGAAGCTAATGGTAGGCAAAGTCATAGTCTTAGGAATTAGTTCATCTTCTCAGAAATTCTTAAAGATATTTATCTATTGGTGTATTTTCGCTAGGTGGCACTATGACTGACAAATAGTTGATCCTCCAGAGATAAGCTGTTTAACTCATCTTCTTTTTTTCCATTTTCCTATCATTCCAAACCTCTTAGAGGCAGCCATTAGAACACTGTCTCATATAACTTGTAAATAATTTTCCTTGTAAAAAATTTGTCTTAAAACTAGAAGGGACCTTTAGGAGAAAATCCATAAATGTCCTGTCTTGTCAATACAGCAAAGTAAAAAGACATGTTTAGCCAACAGATGGTGGGACAGGAAGCAGAATACAGGCCATTCATCCCTCTGGCCAAAACTCTTTCCTCTCAGAATATAAGGATGGAAAACAATGTGTTTAAAAGCTTATTTCAACAACAGACTAGAGACATGTTAATCATTCTCAGGAACCTCTAGCTGCTTTCCTCCCTTTACCCATCAACACTCCTGCTGCAGAACTTCAATGTCCTCTCTCAGTAACTTAAATGCTTTTCCTGGTCTTTCATTGTGCCAAATTTTCCGTTTCCATCATAGAACATAAAATTATAACATATTGTTATAATATTGTTGGTGTCCATTTCTATACCTCTGCCATTTATTTAATAATGTCTTCTTTTTTCCCATTTTAAATTTATTTATATTTTATTATTATAATTTTAATCATAGTGGCTTACAAATCATTCTCAGTAATATTTTAGATGCATATTAACATTGAGTCAGGGGAATTCCTATCACCGAATTGTCCTCCCTCCACCTCCATTCCCGTCCTGCCTCCCATAGCCTCCACCTTACCCCCAGGGCTGCTAGAATGAGTGGTCCCCTCTGTGCCTAGCTGCTTAGTGATCTTACAACTGTTTGGTCATGGTACCTCCATTATATCCCCCTCTAATTGGGAGGCGGGACTAGATAGTTAAAGTTATGTGGTTTTGTTTGAAAAAGAGAAAAGTAATAAGATGGGGTAAAAATCAAAGATGCCGAAAATGAGCAGAGTCCTTCTGGAGGCTGTCATCCTCGGTGAAGGGGGAAAAAAAGATGAAACACCACAACAGTATAAAAAGAAGTATCGAATAAAATATGCAACGAGCACTACAGCAATAAATGTAGGCACCACATACTTGCCATGGTCTTGAGATAAAAAAACATGGCAGAACACAAAACAGAAGAGAAAAGAAGAAAGAAAAATAAATAAATAAATAAATGGATACAACCAGTTTAATATCCACACCAAATCAAAGAAATCGACAAAAACTAGATAGAATAAAAAATATTATTTTGTGCTTTTTGTCTTAAGAATGTCTTCTTAAACTCCGAACAAGTTGTAAACCAGGCAAGGGTTAAAGTCTTCATTTTAAATTCCTATCTGTTAAAGTTTCACATCCTTTGCTTAAAATGGTGTGGTTTTTTAATTAAAGTGATATTGTTTTGTAACATCATGTAACTTTCAGATGAGCATCATAAAAACTCAGCATGCATATATCTTAATTAAGTTCACCACTAAAAGCTAAATTCTATCCTTTACCATAAGATTATTCCCTTTTAGTTTGTTTACTCATAACCCTCCATCTTTACCCTTCATCTTTCCATTTATGAAGCACTAATTTGATCTTATAGTTTTATAAGCAAACAAAGTCTTTTGAAATTGGTTTGAACTTTAAGACTTGTTATCAGCCATGTACACCTTTGTTAGAAAAAACAGGAGAGAGGTTTGGTTTAGAAAGGAGTTTAGAGATGAATCAGTATTACAAAGATGGGAAAATGAAGCAAACGTACATCCTGCCCTTAGACCCTATGTGAATTCATTCCTTTCATCCTTGGACACTCTCACACACAGGTAAGGTTTCTGGAAAGAGCCTACAATTCCATCAATGATTACATTTTTCTGATAGTGCTCAGCACTTCTCAAGTCAGTCTCTCCACAAGGTTCTTGTGTTCTTGCTTTTGGGCTATTTCAGTGACAGCAAGGGGTAATAGACAGATGTTACCTCCATTTTATTTAGCAGACAATATTTACAAAGAGAATCCTTAGCACATGGTGTGAGGGGTTGAGAGAGTGAATTTGGATGTGACCAGATTAGAGAACTTAATCTATTGGGTTATTGTGAAGTTTTAGGACATTTTGATATTAACTAGTCTAGTATATAAGATATAGTTTCATTTTTGAAAATACTTTATAGTATTTATTATTAATTGTATAGTTAGAATATGTACAAATAATCATCTTATGATGACCATAAAGTCTTCTTTTACTTTGAAGACTCAAGAATTAATAAGCCTAAATATTTGATAAATTAAAAATGCCTTATCAATTGGAAAATACTAATATGACCTTTTAAAGATTTTTTAATAATACTTGAAGCAGTCTGAACAGAATTCACATTAACTATTTTGAATTAGAACTTCCCTCTGAAATGTAAAGAGGAAAGAAATACTCCCAAAAATGTGAAACCCCAGAAGTAAGTTTGCTCATTAAAACTCATTGGAGACTCCAGTCTCCAATTTCTTTTGTTCTTTGGATGTTTTCAACCTCTTTGGCTTCTTTTCTTCTTCTCTTTGTCCTCTGCATTGAGAGGAGAAAGAGAATGGAAAAGCAGGTTTTTAGTGCATCGTCCAGTAGAGCTCTAAGAATCTAATAATTCTCAGTTAAGTTGAGGAGGACGGATATTTGTGAGACATAAGTTGGTCCCTAATATTCACCTTTAAAGATTTTCTCCCAAGGAACCACTGTATTGCCCTTTATCTAATACTTTGTTGTTCTTTTTTTTTTTTTTTTTTTTTTGGTTTTTGGGTCACACCCGGCAGTGCTCAGGGGTTACCCCTGGCTCCATGCTCAGAAATTGCTCCTGGCAGGCACAGGGGACCATATGGGGCACCAGGATTCGAACCGATGACCTTTTGCATGAAAGGCAAATGCCTTACCTCCATGCTATCTCCCGGGCCCCCGCTTTGTTGTTCTTTCTCTGGAATCAGCTAAAGGGAGGGCACAGAACCTTGAACTAGAGGCAGGACAGGGATTAGAGAGGGAACTCAGCAGATGAATTGGTTTTCCAGACCAGATCCATAAGCATCTTGAGGGCAAGCATTACAGCTTTCCTCTTGGGATTCTCAGTATGTCATAGGACTGGTTGACTAAATTAGATGATTAGTGCTCAGGTGGTTGGCTATGTTGCATGAAACAGATGCTTCTTTTTTCAGTTATTGTAGTTTTAAGGTTTGAAGAGCTAGTACAAAAGTTAAAGCACATGCTTATTCCCAACACCAGTTCTATCTCTAGTACACATGGGTCCCATAGCATTACTGGGTGCAGCCCTGGAGGTTCCTGAATAATCTGTAGCACCTCAGGATGCAAGCAGGACTGAATCCTCTGTCCCTTCCATTGAAACATTAGCCCAGTTGATGTAAAGTCACCTAAAGGGGTTCCTGGGTCTTCAAATAATGCTTGAGAGATTCTAACCTTCCAGAAAAAAGAAATCTAAATAAACCAATGACACTTGCTTGCAAAAACAGACAGTAGGCCAGATTTGAATTCCCAATGCAGTTCTAATCTAATAATAAAAGAGCAGTAATTGTTTTAAGAAATAAAGCAATGAGATGTAGGAGAAAGTCTTCTGGAAACTTCTTCAATATTCCAAGGAGTAGCTTCATTCCACTTCTCAAAGGGGCTAGGTCAGAGTGTGATGCCTGGAATGGAATTGCCATTTGCAACCTGGTACACAGGCCTGAGGACGGGAGCCCCTAGGGAAAAGGATCAGGAAGGCACATGCATCCTGTTGATATCTTTGAGCTGTTCCATTAACCCACTTCCTGGCTTCTTATTGTCCAAGAAGTCAAGCCCTTCTTGTTTGAGCCACCTCTAGCTACGCTCATTTGGCTTGTGGTCAAAAGTACTTGCAAACAATGCTACAGACTCCTGCATCCACAAGCTCTGCCACTTCCCTATGTTCAGCTCTTGCACTAACCCCCCATCCCCCTTTCTGCAGCTGCCCCTTCATTGTAGCCCTGGCTAAGGCTCCCAGGCTTCTTTGTTCCTGATACAAATGAAGCAGCACTGTCTGTACAAATCGGTACAATTGCCCTTCTGTCCCAGGGGATTGAGGTTCTCTTCCAAATATCTCATCCAGGACATTTGCAGAAGCAAGTGAAAAACATGTGACTTAAAATGAATTAGGAATTTTTAGAAAGAAATAGAATGGATTAGCTCACACAATTCAATTCTTCAGGCTTCAAACTGAAGAAGGCAGGCAAATAGAAAGGAGTTCTCCCCATGGCAATGAGTTCTTGGGATGTAATAGACCAAGATTCAAAGGTTTAACCTTAAGCAGCTGACTGCATTATGGGCAGACCCATCTTGTGGATGCAGAGGCTAAGGCCAGATAAGACCTTGACCTGGTGCCACTTTCACTTCAGTCCTAAAAGGCAGGGCCATCTAAGAGAGAAACTTCAGTAGGAACTAAATCCAAGAAAGGAATATCAAAGGGGATCATCAACTACTCCAACACTTCCCCTTGGTAACCACCCTGTACAGTTTCTTACCTAGGTAGAAAGGCCCACATAGGACAGGTTGAAAAAAATCCTGTAAAAGCCAACTTGGAACAAAGGAAGGGCATGTGTGTGCTGCCAACCCAGCACATGGTGCTCTCATACATCATCCTCATTTCACCTCTTAAGATTATGCTTTCATACTTTAACTGGAGCTCTCTTGGCCTTTGGAGAAGCCTGTACTCTCTTGAGTACATTATTCTCTCTCTCTCTCTCTCTCTCTCTCTCTCTCTACTCTCTCTCTTTCTCATTTTTTACTTCAAGGATCCTCTACTCTTGAATTTTTTGAGAGAAAAAGGAGACAGACCTAGGACTGACTTTGCTTTCCTAAAAAAAGCAAGGCTCACAATCTTCCTACCCAGCCATTTCCATGGCAGAGATGGAAAGAGAGATTCCCTTCTCAGGGCTTCCCCCCTTATACAAGTCACCCTGGGACCCCCTCTATGATCAAGATTCAAATTACCATGGACTGAACAATGGCTTTAAAAGGCTTTTCCAGTTTTTCTCTTTACTCTGTTGATCCATCTCTCATGGACACTATCTTCTCTGCTGCCAACACCAATTCCAATACTTGGGGGTTAGAGCTAGCCCAAGTAATGAGAGCACATGTCTCCCATGTGTAAGGCTCAGTCCCCACAACTACCAAGCACCAAACTCCACAACTACCCCTAAGCACTACTGAATGCAACCTTGGTGACTCCCACTTCCTGCCCTAGCAGCACTGCATCACTGGACACAGGGTCACTGGGCCAGTGTCCACAGATTTATAAGCTCTTCCCAGAATTCTTATTAACAAAATCAAGTAAAATAGAAGACTTGTCCCATTGTAACAGTTTCTGCAAGTGTCACAGACTCAGACTTTTGGGTCACATATTTGACCTGTCTGTGGGCTTCTGATAAAGAAGAAATACAAATGGTCAAAAGGCACATGAAAAAATGTTCCACATTACAAATCATCAGGGAGATGCAAATCAAAACAACTATGAGGTACCACCTCAAACCACAGAGATTGGCGCACATACAAAGAATGAGAACAAGCAGTGCTGGCGGGGATGTGATGAAAAAGAAACTCCTATCCAATGCTGATGGGAATGCCAACTAATTCAACCTTTTGGAGAGCGATATGGAGATTCCTCCAAAAACTGGAAACTGAGCTCCCATATGATCCAGCAATACCACATCTAGGAATATACCCTAGGAACACAAAAATACAATACAAAAACCCCTTCCTTACACCTATATTTATTGCAGCACTATTTACCATAGCAAGACTCTGGAAACAATCAAGAGGCCCTTCAACAGATGAATGACTAAAGAAATTGTGGTACATATACACAGTGGAATATTATGCAGCCATCAGGAGATGAAGTCATGAAAATTTCCTATACATGGAGGTACATGGAATCTATTATGCTGAGTGAAATAATTCAGAGAGAGAGATGCAGAATGATCTCACTTCTCTATGGATATTAAGAAAAATGAAGGACATTTCTCAACAATTTTCAGAGACAAAAGTGAGGAGGGCTGGACATTACAACCCACCTCATGAACCTCACCACAATGTGTGATGATTTTAGTTAGAGAAATAACAACATCTAACTATTTCTAACTATCCTAACAATGGGAATATATGAGGGAAATAGAAAACCTGTCTAGAGTACAGGTGGGGATAGGGAGGGGAGGAGGGATATTTGGGACATTGGTGATGGGAATGCTACACTGGTGATGGGGATGTCATCTTATATGACTGAAACAGAACCACAATCATGTTTGTAACCAATGTGTTTAAATAAAAAATATTACTAAAAAGCTTTTTATGATATAATTTTTCCTAACAGCTTGTAGTGTTTCATTGTATAGATATACCACAGTTTCTTTATTCATTCATCTCTTCTAAGGCATGAGTGATTTCCAAGATTCTGTGTCTTGTGAATGTGATAAATATAGGATTGCAGATATATTGGTTCTGCATTTTGTTTTTGGTCTAGCAAAATGAGCCAAAAGCGCAAAGAGAAGAAATAATAAAACTTAAAGCAGAAATTAATCAACGGGGGCAGGGATAGAGCAATGGCACAAGTGGTAGGGCGTTTGCCCTGCACAGGCTAACCTAGCAAGGACCACAGTTCTATCCCCCGATATCCCATATGGACCCCCAAGTCAGGAGAAATTTCTGAGCACATGTCCCGGACTAACCCCTGAGCGCCACTGAGTGTGGCCCAAAAACCACACACACACACACACACACACACACACACACACACACACACACACACACACGGTGGGCGAAGAGATAGCATGGAGGTATAGTATTTTCCTTTCATGAAGAAGGTCAGTGATTCGAATCCCGGCATCCCATATGGTCCCCAGTGCCTGCCAGGGACTATTTCTGAGCATAGAGCCAGGAGGAACCCTTGAGCATTGCCGGGTGTGACCCCAAAAAAAAAAAAAAAGAAAGAAAGAAAAAGAAAAGAAATTAATGAATAGGAATTAAAAATGCAAAAGAAATTAATAAATGGGAATTAAAAAAGAAACAAGAGTTTCTAGTTCTTTTTAAAAATCTTATCATTTTTTATAAACTACTAGAAATATTTACAAAGGAAGAGAGAGCCCTAATAAAATGAATTAGGAATTAAAGGATGATGTCAAAAAAAAAAGAAAGAAAAAGAAAGGGTGATGTCACAATAGGCACTACAGTAATTCAAAGGGCCATCAGATATTACTTTAAGAGTCTTTATGCCACAAAACAAGAGAACCTTTAAGACTTGGACTTCTATAACCTCTCAAGATTGAACCAAGATTATCTGAAATACCTGGACAGATCTATCACTATCAAGGAAATTAAAATGGTAATCAAAGGGTTTCCCAAAAACAAAAGTTCAGGCCCATGTGAATTCAGTAGTTAATTTTTTTCAAACCTTTAAAGAGGACCTATTAAAAAAAAAAAAAGAAAGACGAGCTATTACCATTTCTTTTCAGGCTTTTCCCGAAAATTGAAGAAACAGAAACACTCCCAAATAGTTTCTATGAAGCTAATACACCCTGATATCAAAAGCAGACAGAGACATCACAAAAAAGTGAATTACAGGTAGATGTCTTTGATGAACACAGAAACAAAGATCTTCCCTTTTTGATCTTGCTGCTTTCAGTATTCTATCTCTATCTGTAGGATTCATCATTGTGACTAGGATGTGTCTGGGGATGTTTTTCTTTGTGTCTCTTTTAGCTGGTACTCTTTGGGCATGCAAGATTTGATTGCATGCAATCTTTAGCTCTGGGAATTTCTCTGTGATGATGTCTTTGACTGTTGATTCTTCCTGGGATCCCCTTCCTGGGTCACTGGGACTCCAATGATTTTTATGTTGTTTCTGTTGAGTTTATCAAGGACTTCTATTTTCATCTGTTCACATTCCTTGGGTACTTTATCCATTGTCTGATCATTTTCCTTAAGGTTCTTTTCCAATCTCTTCTGCTGTATGGAGGTGTTCTGCATTTGATATTCTAGTTCACTGATTCTGTCCTTGGTTACTGTTACCCTGTTAGAGAGGCTTTCCATTGAGTTTTTCAGTCCAGCGACTGTGTTTTTCAGATCTGTTATTTCAGTTTGGAGTTTTCTGATTTCTGTCTTTGTGTTCTGTTTTGCTAGAGCTATGTTTACTTTGATTTCCATGAGGATCTTCCATATTTCTATTCTAAACTCCTTATCTGAGAGATTAATCAGATGGTTGGTATTTTTTTGAGTCATCACAGCTATCACCTTCATTCTTTGTGCATGGTATTTGCCTGAGAGGTTTCACCATTGTAACACTTGTAGTGTGATATTTTTCTGTGTGCTATGGTAAGTTCATTAGTTAGAAAGAGCCCTGCCAGGAAGTGAAGCGGCCATGCTCTTCTGGAGCCTCTAGGAGAGAGTTTTTGCTGGGCCCTTCTTGGCTCTCTCAGGAGAGGTTCAGGAGACAGAAGAGTAGTAAAACAGGTCCCCTCAGTCTCTCCCAGTTGGAAATCTCACAGCAGGGGCAGACTCCTTCGCCTGCCTTCACAGACAAAGGATCTGCCTTTCTCTAATAATCCTAGTGGCTAACACTCCTCCAGAGTGGTTCCCAAGAATCCTGAATTTTCAAAGAAGCTAGACTCTTCTGTGACAGCCAAGGCTAATAAGCGGGGGCATTCATTAGAGTCATTCAGTCTATCCTTTATTCTGAGTAGAGGCTCATCAGATTCAAGGTACATAAGGATTGAATCTTTCCTATCTTCAGCATTTGTTACTAATTGTGGTTTCATTAAGCCACCATGGAGAAGTCTCTTCTTCCTCTTCTATTTTGTTCAGTTCTTACTCTCTGACTTTTTCCTTCTCTTCGATCCTTTCTATTCATTTTCTCTTATAATAACTTGTGTGCTACAAGTGTGCATAGATCAGACTGCAAGAGCAGGTAATATTCTGAATTTTGACTCCAATTCTGGATTCTAGATTTTCATCAGCATTTTTATTATAATAAAATCAAACCCATCATAATGTGTTTACATTGTGTTCACAATGGAAGCACAAAACACATTTTGTCATCTTGGCCAGATGACTCCTTTTGAAACAAAATGCATCTGGGTGCAGGAGATCTTCTGCACCAAATATTTCATTTCGTCATCAAGATGTTCCAGCTAATCTGATGGCCTAAGAGTTTTCCTGGCCCAGTGGATGTTTGTGGTGATGATGTGATACAGAAAAGGAAAGCTGCAGATAAAACAAATCTCATGATTCAGAGATGAGAATCTCAAGCTTTCCTTTTCTCAAAATCTGGTTAACAAGAGAAGAAAGAATGTGCAAGAGACCGTGAGGACTAATTCTTCCCAGATCAGGCAAAACTGTCACCATATTTTCTGGGATATATGGTTACAACTCTCTCTCTTTCTGTAGACTGTCATCCAAGATAAGTTGGGAACATTACAGTCAAGAAAGAAATTTACTGATGACAGGAATATGAGTCTCACAGTAATAAACAAGAATAGGTGGTTGAGCAGCAGGTTCTTAAAAACTATGCCACTACTAGAGAAAGAGATGATACTACATTTGCACTTGCAAAAATATCCTGCCTTTAATAGCAGTTTTACACTGTAAATGCAAATGATATGTTAAACTCAGTGGAAGGAATGGCATGATACTTCCATAGTTATTTGGAAGAACAATAAAACAATGTTAGTAGGAGCCCTGCTGGGCATTTGTATGGTACTTAACATTTTCAAAGCCTCTGTCAGGCAGCAATGTACTGTAAGACTTCTTGAACTTTATCTTGACAGCACTTTAAAATCTGTAAATAACTTCTTTCTACTGGCATACACAAATACATTTATTTACTTGGTTTATGTCTTTAATTGGCAGTTTTTAACAAAGCTGTAACCACAAAGGAAGGCAAATTATGTACTAGTTATATCTAGAGATTAGTTTTCCTTCTCTTGAGATACTAACCTCTAGTTGTGGGGAATAAATTATATCACTCTTTTGTCTATTCAGTGCCAAAATAGCCATTAATGAGACCCAACAAACACAACTTTTAAATGCACCTGCAACAACTTTGTCCATTATAAAAAATTTATAAAGTCCAAAACATTGTTATCTATGGTCTTATCCCATAGAATCTACAACTCAGGGTATGGAGCAGTAGAACAGTGGGTAGGGTGCTTGCCTTGCATGTGGGCAACCTGGGTTTGAGATCAGCATCTCTGAGCCTACCAGGAGTGATCCTTGAGTATACCCTGAGAACCACCAGTAGTGTTCCAAAGCACAAAAAATAAAAAGAACAATAAAGATAATTTAAAATTCATAGTCCTAATAATCTATCTGTTAAATGATATTAAACATTTTTATTGCCACAAGACATGCATTTCTTTTGAGGATGATCGCTTTTCGGCCTTTTGGCTAAGATCAAGTGGAGGATGAGACTGAATTATTATTCTTTAAATCTCCTAATTATTATTTTTAAATTAATAATCATGATCTTCTTTCCTTAAATTGTGACAGCATCTTTGTTTGTTTTTTTAAATAATATTTCTTTATTTTTTGTATATTGTTGACAATAATATTTTAGGTACATATTAACATAAAATCAGGGGGATTCCCATATCAAATTGTCCTCCTTCCACCTCCATTCCCATCCTACCACCCATATCTACCTCCCTCTCCCTTGGGGCTGCTAGAATAGATGGTCTCCTCTGTGCCTAGCTTACAGTTTAGAGGTCTTATACTTGTTTGGTCTTGGTACTTCCCTTATTTCCCCCTCTAACTGGGAGACGGGACTAGATAGTTCTAGTTATGAGGTTTTGTTTGAAGAAGTGAAAAGTGATAAACTGGGGTAAGAATCAAATACGCCAAAAATGGGCGGAGTCCTTCTAGAGGCTCTCATCATCGGTTTGAGAGACAAAGGGGAAAAAGAAGGTGAAACACTTAAACAGTGCAAAAAGAAGTGTCAAATAAAATAATCAGTGAGCACTCCAACAATAAAGATAAGCACCACATAAAATCCATGATCTTGAGATAAAAAAAAAAAACCGTGGCTGAGAGAAAAGAAAAAAAATATGAATGGAGATAATAACTTCAATAACCACACCAAAACAAAGAAATTGGCAAATAGAAGATAGATAAATACAGAAAAAATAAATTTTCCATTTCTTCCAGGTTCTCATGTTTAGTAGCATAAAGTTTCCCAAAGTAGTCTCTGATTACCCTTTTGATCTCTACAGTATCTGTTGTGATCTCCCCCTTTTCATTTCTAATACGGGTTATCAGATTTCTCTCTCTCTCTTTCTTTGTGAGTTTTGCCAATGGCCTATCAATCGTGTTTATTTTTTCAAAGAACTACTTCTGCTTTTGTTGATCTTTCGGATTGTTCTTCGGTTTTCCACTTCATTGAGTTCTGCTTTCAGCTTTGTTATTTCCTTCTGTGTCCCTATTTTTGGTTCTGTTTGTTGGTCATTTTCTAATTTTTTGAGTTGTGTCATTAGGCTATTCAGGTATGCCCCTTCTTCCTTCCTGATGTGTGCTTGTAGAGCTATAAATTTTCCTCTCAGGACCGCTTTTGCTGTGTCCCATAGATTCTGGGGAGTGGTGTCTTCATTATCATTTGTTTCCAGGAAAGTTTTGATTTCCTTTTTGATTTCATCTCGGACCCACTGGTTGTTCAGTATCATGGTGTTTAATTTCCAGTTGTTAATGTTTTTCTTCTGTGTGGCTTTGTAGTTCACATCTAATTTCAGAGTCTTGTGGTAGGCAAAGGTAGCTTACAAGATTTCTATTCTCTTGATTTTATGGAGGTATGTTTTATGTGTCAGCATGTAGTCTATCCTGGAGAATGACCCATGTACATTGGAGAAGAATGTGTATCCAGGGTTTTTGGGATGGAGTGTCCTATATACATCTACTAGTTCTCTTTCTTCCATTTCTCTTTTCAGGACTAGTATGTTTTTGTTGGGTTTCAGTCTGGTAGACCTATCAAGTGTTGATAGGGCCATGTTGAGGTCTCCCATAATTATTGTGTTATTATTGATTTCTTCTTTCAGATTTGTCAGTAACTGTATTAGATAATTTGCTGGTCTCTCATTGGGTGCATATATGTTTAATAGTCTGATTTCTTCCTGTTGCACATATCCCTTGATTAGAACATAGTGTCCATCTTTGTCCCTTACCACTTTTCTGAGTATAAAGTTGGCGTCATCAGATATTAATATGG
>PVKC010021834.1:0-12458 GCA_004027635.1 Crocidura indochinensis
CAGAAGCTAAGCTAGAAATTCAACATATTTATTTAAAATAGCAAAAAAGAATATTTTTCATCTATAATTTAAACAAAAAAGTCACTTCATGAAAACATAAGTGTTTTTAAAAATGCAATAATTAAACTGTGACTAAAATGAAATTCAGATATTTTAAATAACCACTATCGTTTTAGAATGCTCTTTTTTATTTTTCACATGGATACACATAATAAACTGAATAATTTATGTTATTAGAGTCTACATTTTTGCTTGTCAGCTTAGAAAGTAATTCAAACTTAGAATTTGTCAAATTATACAATCGACATATTCATTACAAGAATATTTTAAAAAATATTGTTAGACAGAAGATAAACCGGTAGAGAGACAGCAGCACAGCAGTAGTACAGAGGAGCCTGAAGACCCCCAGAGCAACTCTTGCCCTAGTGACCTGAACATGAAATTCCCAAATCCCCTGAGCCTAGCAATGAAACCAGACACCTGGAGAAAGAGCAAAGACAGATCATTAGATCGAATATCAAGCACCCAGGGAGATAACTGGAAAAAAGAAAATGGAGGCAGTTCAGTCCTAGAGAACAAAGGCTGACCTGGAAGCAGACTATGGCCACTATGTTCTCAGAGACAGGAAGAATGTTGCCCTGAATATATCCTGCAGCAGAGCCGGAAACTTTGGAAAGTGACAGCAGGGATGGGATTGTGAAAAGTAGCAACAGGGCTGGTAATTGTGGAAAGAGACACAGACCCATTGGTGCAGCCAAACTTCCAATGCAGACATCAGTACTGAGGGAAGAAGCCTGGCTACAACTTAAGGGCTCCTTTAAACCATTCAGTAGCTACTTTGCGACTACTATGTGACAAGCAGTGGTGTGGGGTCAGAGCTGTCATTGCTAGGAGACTGAGTGCTGCCCTTAATCATACCTAAGGCTGGAATCTGAGCAGCAGTCCTCTGAGCAGTCAGGCAGTCCAGACCCATTTGTTCAAAGGACACAGATATTAGAGCCCAGGGAACAAGCTAAGGCTAAGTCCTATAGGAAAGACTTGTGGCAGTATGGCTATGAGATGGACATCCACGGCAGAGAGGCTGCAGGGAGTTGCTTATGGCCACAACACAGAAAAAAATCACCACACATTACAAAAGTCACACTGGGAAGACAACACAGAATCCCACAACACATAGCAAATGAAGATGGGAGTTTTCATGACTTTACCAATGTCAGCCACCTATATAACCTCTATGAAAAGGACTTTTAAAGAGGAAATGCGGTGGATGTTCAAAGAAGTCAAAGAAACCAAGAAATGAACCAATTGAACCACAGCTAAGACTTAAGAGGATATGAAAGTAAAATTGAAAAAAAAATTCAAAGTGGTCTGAAAAACTTAGTATGAGACACACACACACACACACACACACACACACACACACACGGTATGAGAAATAAAAAAATTCACTGTAAAGACTCACCAGCAGAGTAATAACTGCTGAGGACAGAATCAGTGAAATTAAAGATGAGCTGCACAACAACTCTATATGCAGAAGAAATTGGAAAAGGGCCTTAAAATATGCCAGAAGATAGAAATTATCCTCAAAATAATTTAGAAGACAATATTTGACCATTGGGACAAATTCACCAGAACCAATATTAGAATTATTGGGATCATAGAGTGGCTGGAAGTCAATTCCCAATCAGGAAGCAAAATCAAAGTCATCATTGCTGAGTTCTCAAAACTGAAAAGTGCTTGCACCCATATCCTGGATGCCTGAAGAGTAATAGCTAAAAGAGTTACAAAGAAAAGCATCTAAGTTGCATCCTAGTCACAATGATGAAAACCTCAGATAGGAACAGAATGCTGAAAGCAGCAAGGTCAGAAAGGAATATTACATGCAAGAAAGTATACTTAAGATTTACAGCAGACTTATCACAAGCAACTCATAAGACATGAAGGCAGTGGTAGTATATAGTAAAAAAAAAAAAACTCTATTAAGTGAACACCTCACCAAAAATATTTCCCTCATCTGGACTTATATTTAGGTTTGATGGTAGGATTCACTGCTTCATGGATGACAATAGCTCAGGACATTTTCAGACTCAAAACTAACCTTAAAAGAATAACTGAATGGTCTCACAAATAGACCAAAATTTTATAAACAGGTGGCACAAAACCATGACAATTATCTCTCAGTATCAATGGACTAAATTTAACAGATAAACTGGCTTTGAAGGAAGAAATGGAAGAGAATATCTTAGTAAAGAACTATAGAGTTTCCTGTCACCAGAAAGCTGGATACACATTTTCTCCAATGTAAATGGACAATTCCCAAGATAGATCAAATGCTAGGCCTCAAAATATGCCTCCATAAAATCAAATGGGGAAAAATTGTATTCACCATCTTCTCAGAACATGATGTACTGAAACGTTAGTGAATTACTAATAGATATGGAGAAAAAATTAACACCTGGAATTAAACAGTTCACTGCTGAAAAACCAGTGACCAAAGGAAAAAACAAGGAAGACATAAAATGATTCCTGGAAATAAATGAAAATGAAGGCAAAAATTAGAGAATTTGTAAGACACAGCAAAAGCAGTATTAAGAGAGAAATGTCGGCAGAGGCCAGTGCTGGGCTCAGAGACCCAACATTCCAGGACTTCGGTCCTTCTTGTACTGGTATGTTGTGGGCACTGAACTGGACAGCTAGTCAAAGACACCCCCCCCAGACAGAACACTTAGTCCAGGGGATCAGATCCCCCCATGCCAGAATGACCTTCATGGCCAGAGCTGGTAACCTGAGCCCTTGGAGGATGGGTGGGGAGGAAAACTCCACCCTTAGGCATCCAAAAACTGCAGAGGCCTGAGCTCGACTCAGAGACCCCACATGCCAGGATAGCTAGCCAAAGAAAAAATCCCTTAATCATACCAGACCTCCTGCAGGGGTGTCTTTTCTTACTGATAACCGTTTTCAAAAGCACATGGGCTATTTATAGAAAAGCAAATGGAATACCCTATATATGAGGATAGTACTCAAATAGATCTCTGAAGTCAGTGTATATGTGAACGTTGCTTTCTATACAGTGGTCCTCTCTGACTGCCAAGCCCTATCCATAAACAATTCATCTATACAATGTATATAGCCTCTCTTCTATATTGCCCCTCTCCCACCCAGAGACCCTTATACTCCCTATCTCCCAACCCGGATTTGTTATCTTCCCCTGATTTAACCCTCTTTACATTTACCTCTTACCTAGTTAGGCACCAAGACCGACCTCCTGTCCCAACAGACCACCATCCAGCTCCTCAATGAAAGACACCCTCTCGATTCCCCCATCTCCTGTCTTGGCAAGAAAGCACAACCTACATGCCTGTTGACTGAAGCTTTGTGGCCCCTCTCACCCCCATCAAATATTGGTCTGTTGCATGATACCAGAATCAGCTTCAGCAAAACCCCCAGCTCAAGGACACTACAGAACTCTGAAATGCCGCAAATTATATCTCAAGCTCTAGACCAAGGTCCGTGATATGAAAAAGTGCCTTGGCTTACACTCCCCACAAGAATATCTCAGAAGACCTAATTGGGAGGCCTATATTGCCTATGTAAGCTTAATACCTTTATAATAATGCATCTTAAGATATGTATTCTTAAACATACAGATAGTCTCCCACCTCACTTGTTTTCTTCAAATACCTTTTGTTTTATTTTCCTTTTTTAATTTACTTTTTTATCTCAGTTTTATCTATTTGTTCTATTTTTTATATACACACATTTTCTCTATTCTCACCAGTTTTGGTGCTGCTTGGTACACTAACTAAGAAAACGTCTTGCCAGGGATAAAAACTCAGACCACACCACAGATATTGTGTGTGTAGCCTGTCATTCTTTCCCAGAATAGCACCAGCAATACAAAAGGACATCATACATTTTTGTATAGGCACAGTAAATAAGGGGAAATCATAGACACAGAAACAAGATCTTATGTTCTAAGGATAAGAACTCACACTTTTTATACGAGGGTTCCTCCCATCCTGGACATATGTCATGTGGATACAACTCAGTCTCCACGAGATTGGACAGTGTTAGTTCATTCTCAAACCCCAGATCCCAGATGCAGAACTGAAACATTTTCCTATAACAACACCAGGAACTAAGCTCCGTTGGGAGATTTACTTGTATCAGTGTTAATATGACAACGACGATGACAGCAAGGAAATGACAACTTGACCTAAGACCAGGAGGTCCTATCACATCACCTAACACTAAGTGGAAATAAGAAGATGTACTGTCCTTTGAACTATGAAAAATAAAAGCACTGAATACAGAAAACTTACTGTGACAACTGTGACTGGCAGAACTTACCTTGAGACCATTAAGGAAAATTCTACCCTAGGCTGTAGTCCAGGACTCTTACAAAAATCAAGATTTCTTAGTACAAAGACCCAATTTTGACAACAGAGACTGAGCAGAAGCTTTGGAACCATAATTTCCTAGACTTTGGCTTAGGGAAAGAGCAAAAATATGGAGCACATGATACAGAAAACTGAACACACCAACAATGATGGAACAGAACCTCTAGAACCCTAAAGACTCTATCCTAGGCCTTGTCCTAAGTAAGACCTGCGCAAATACCAAGATTTCTAGCTACAGTGGCCTGATTTTCTCATCCACAACCAAGAGGAAAGTTTCCTGACACCACAAAAAAATTCCTGGGATATGGCAATGAGTATGTATGGAGTTAGTGGTTGTTCCCATGAAAATATGCTTCAAGAGTGGAGAAACCCTAAATCTCTTAGGCCACGGGAATTTCCCTCCTTCCCCAATACTTACTGTGCCTATGCAAAAACAAACAAACAAAAAAAATCGGGGAACACAAAACCCTGCCACTCCAGCATTCCTTTTTCTTGTGTGTTTTTTGATATTATTTTCCTTCTCCTTTTTCTTCCACTTTTTTCTTTCTCTTTCACCTTGTGGATATTACTTAGTGATTTTTTTTAGTAGTTGATACCAAATTTTTCTTCTCTTTTCCTTAACCTTTTTATCTCCAACAGAATAGCATAATTTGAATCATTCAACCTCATAAAAATGAGGGGGGGAAATGATGATACCAGAACCAGTCATATGAACATGTAGTGCGAATAAAAAATGACCAAACTGGAACACCAAGTCCAAAGTCAATGACAGAATAGATACTCAATCTACAACAAGCTGTAAAGTGGAGACCAGTTACACTATTATTCTGGATAGTAAAGGAGGGAGATATGGGAGACCTGCTGTGAACAGAAGTGGAGGAAGGACAACATTGGTGGTGGTAATACCCTTCATTCATTGTCACTATGTACCATAAATAATTCTGTGTAATGCACTTCAGTCATAATAAAAGAGAGAGAGAGAGAAATGTCTAGCTTTGCAGTAATTCATGAAGAATGAAGAAAAAGTCTACATAAATAACTTAATGTCACATCTTAAGAAATTTAAGAATCATCATCTAAAGCTGTCAAATTTAGGCAAGTGGAAGGAAATATTAAAAGTTAGAACAGGAATTAATTAGCTGGACAACCAGGAAACAATTAAAAAGATCAATGTGAGCATTGGAGCAATGGCACAGTGGTAGGGCATTTACCTTCCTATGGCTGACCCAGGACAGTGGATTTGATCCCCCAGCATCCCATATGGTCTTTCAAGTTAGGAGCAATTTCTGATCGCTTAGCTAGGAGTAACCTCTGAGAATCACTAGTGTGACAAAACAATAACAATAACAACAACAACAACAACAACAACGAATCAATGAAAGCAAATGTTGTCTTTTGAAAAAATGATTAAAAATTTAGCAACTCACAAATAAAGGAAGAGACAAACTTAGTAAACAGAATTAGAAATGAAAAAGAGACATTACTGTAGATAATTCATAAATATAATGAATAATCAGTGATTACTTTGAAAATTGTTATGCCATAAAACAAGAGAATTTGAAAAATATTGATAAATTTTTAGACTCCTACTACATCCCAAGTCTGAACCAAAATGACTAAACATTAGCAGACCTAAAATAGTCCAAGAAATTGTATGGTAATCCAATAATTCCGAAACAAAATTTCAGGACCAAAATGGACGCCAAGTATCAAACCAAGGTCCATCCTTGGTCAGTCACAGGCAAGACAAATACCCTACTGCTGTGCTACTGCTCTTTTACAACATATGAAGACAGAGACACAAAAATTGTTTAAAATCCTTGAAGAATACAGATGCAAAGATTTTCCACAAAATACTAGCAAATAGATTACAACAACTTATCAGAAAGTTTATACACCATGACTAAGTAGGATTCATCCTGAGTGCAAGGATGGTTTAACATATTCAAGTCAATCACATAATACACCATATTAACAAAAGAAAAATATGTGATAATATAAATAGATGCAAAGAAAATATTTGACATGGTCCAACATCCATTTATAATAACAACTCTCAATAAGATGGAATGTGAAGGAACTTTTCTCAATATAGTCAAAGACCATGGCATTATAATCAATCTAAGATCTGGCACAAAAATGATTGCCTCTCCACCTCTGTTTAATTATACTGGAATTTCTTGCCATTACAATCAGCATGAGCAATAATATCAAGTGCATCCAGATAGGAAAGTATGAGGTGAATATCTTGCTGTTTGCACATGATATTATACTGTATATAGAAAATCCTAAAGACTCATAAAAAGAGCTACTAGAAACAATAGACTTGAATAGGAAAGTGGTGATCTACAGAACTAATATGCAAAAATTCCTGGCTGCTCTGTACACTAAAATAATAAAAGGGTAGAAAGATATATTAAAAGAACTATCTCACTTGTAATTGTGCTTCAGAAAATCAGGTACCTTGGAGTAAATTTAACTAAAGAGGTGAAAGAACTATAAAAAGAAAACTACAAATCACTACTTCAAGAAATAAAAGAGGACACAAGCAAATGGAAGTATATACCTTTCTCATGAATTGGAAGAATCAACATCAATACAAAGCTAATATTACCCAAAGCATTGTACAAATATAATGCAATTCCTAAATGACATTTTTCAAAGAAGTGGATCATACACTCTGGAAATTCAATTGGAATAATAAATTTCCATGAATAGTTAAAGTAATTCTTTGGATAAAGGAGATGGAGGAATATCCTTCCCCAACCATAGACTATACTATAAACAATAGTCATTAAAATATCAGGGTACTGGTACACAGATGCTCATATAAGTGAAATATGCTTGAATATTTTGAGACTGAATCATATATAAATTAATATTTTATACGTGAGCAAGATATACAAAGCATAGAAAGTAGTGTCATCAACAAGTGGTGTTGGGAAAATAGGTCTACTACATGTGAAAAAAATTGAACTCCAATTTCTATTTAATGCCATGCACTAAAGTCAAATAAAAAGGAATTGAAAACTTTGATATCAGACCTGAAACCATAATATGCGTAGAGGAAAATGTAGGTAGAGCATACATGATAGTGAAGCTCAAGGCAGCTTTAAGTAAGAAAAACTACTGACCAACAAATTAAAATCAAAGAAGATAAACTAATAGTACCACATTAAATTTACATCAAATGACTTGGTTACTATAACAAAAAGACTAGCCACAGTATGTGAGGATTATATATATATGTATGTAAGATATAAGATATCTAAGATATACAAGACAGTTGTAGAATTCAGCAGGAAAAAAAATCTAACCTCATCCAAAAATGGGGAGAAGATACAAACATAAATTTTCTTAAAGAATAAATACAGGTGGCCAAATAGCATATGAAAAAATGCTCCACATCATTGTCAGGGAAATGAAAATCAAAACAAAATTGAGTTATTCCTCATATCACAGGGACTTGCACACATCACAAAGAGAAAGAATAATGATGCTAGGGAGGATGTGGCGGGAAAGGAACTTCTTTTCCCTCCTGTTAGGAATGGTAACTTGTCCAGCATTTTTGGAAAATATGAATATTCCATAAAAACTAGAAATTAAGCTCCCATATTATCCAGCAATACAACTCCTAAGAGTATATGCTAGTAACACATAAACACAATACAAAAATGAATATGGACACCTATGTTAATGTCAGCACAATTTACAATAGTGAGAATATGGAAATAACTCAAGTGCCAAAAAGAATATGAGTGGCTACCAAAATTATGGTATATCTACATATCTGTTTGTTTTTACATACATGTATTGAAGAGTATTATGCTGAGTGAAATGAATCAGAGGAAGAAGGATAGACATAGAATATTCTCACTAATTTGTAGTATATAAGGAAAATAAAACATTATGTGTTAGTAATACCCAGAGACAATAGAGAGGAGGACAAGGGATTCCAGTACACATATGTTATGAGATATAAATTTAAATAATATTTTCTTGTATCCTAAATACATGAAATACATACAAACATACAATTATTACTGAAGTAGTTCCTTTATAGTTTTGTTATTTAAATATTATATTTCAAATTGTAATAATAAATGAAATACTTTATATGTTTTATATAATGTCTAATTAAATTTTTATGTGAATAAGTTCTAATTTTTTTTTCTTTTTTGGGCCACATCCTGTGACACTCAGGGATTACTCCTGGGTATGTGCTCAGAAATTGCTCCTAGCTCTGGGGACCCTTTGGGACACTGGGGGATCAAACTAAGGTCCTTCCTGGATCAGATGCTTGCAATGTAAACACCCTACCACTGTGCTATCACTCCTGCCCCAGAAACTTCTATCTTATATGCTGAGATAATGACGTCCCATTAATTTGCTAACCAAAATATATGGTTAATATAAATGGAAACTGATATAGAAACAATATTTATTTGTAATATATGTAAATCATTTCGACATTTAAAATTATGTAAGTATACTACATTTTTGATTAATCTTAGTTGTCCACAATTAGGAGAAATTTTGTTCATAAAAATAAAGTTTGTATTTTTTGCACATTTTTGCTTGTGTCAACTGAGATAGAAGTTGCTACTGATCTATTCAGTAGAGGAAAATTATTTTTCTGAACACTTCAGAAGATACAGGAACCATCCTCAAGAATAAATTGCAGCTATGGGACAAAGGAGATAACCCAGGGATAGATGCTAGTCTTACAGCATCTGGTCCCTGTTTTTCCCCCACTTCTGCATAAGATATCATGACTGCTCTCAGGAGGATCCCAGTGTGCACTGGGATCTCTCCAAAAGAGAATTTTGAGCATCTCTATATATGACTTAATAAACAATAAATAATAAATATCTATTAAAATCTATATATATTTTCATAATCAATAAACATTGCCTTTAGATCATTAGAGAAGATGATATAGATATATGGTACTATAATTAAATGATCAATAATACTAATTATATGAAGCATAAAAGGGTATTTTATTGATCTCGTCTAGTTTTCATATGCACACAACTCAAGGTTATTACTATTATACTTATTAGTTACATAAAAATATAGCATTTTAGAAAGGAATTAATATAAATAACTTTATCTTTTTTAAGGGGGGGGGTCACACCTGGCAGTGCTCAGGGGTTACTCCTAGCTCTATGCTCAGAACTAGCTCCTGGCAGACTCTGAGTACTATATGGGATGCTTGGATTCGAACCACTGTCCTTCTGAATGCTATCTCTCCAGCCCCAAGGAATTAATATAAATAATTTTATCTTGTATTAGAGAAGTAATAGTAAAAAGAATATTGAATCATTGTAATCATTGAATGGAAATTCCATAGGCCCAGTATCCTACAGCCTTCATTATATTTTAAATGCAGTAATATGAGTATATGTATTTATTTCTTCAGTTAATTGAAGTACTATTTATAGTAATCAAGAGCTTGAAACAACATGACTAATTGTTAATAGGCAAAGGAATAAAGAAGATATGGTATATATACACAAGATACTGCTCAGTTATTAAAATATTAAATCCTGACATTAAGTCAATGCAAAGACTTAGAGACTACTAAATGCCAAGTGACATATGGTAGAGAAAGACATAGTAATATTTCACTGTCATGTGTTATATGGTAATAAAAAATGGTTTTAAAATAAATTACTAATCTTTTCTTCTGCATGCTTCTGATGATATTGGGTAGTAATGTTCAACAAATTTTCACATGATTCATCATTTTATCATCTTTAGAAAAATTATTTTTCTGTCTTTTGACTATGATCATATATAGAAAAATAATTAGACAGGAACACTAGTTTTAGTTAGGTTTTAGATTCATAAATTATTAGAATAATTATTTCTTTTTTGGGGGGGGCACACCCGGTGACGCTCAGGGGTTACTCCTGGCTATTCGCTCAGAAGTCGCTCCTGGCAGGCACGGGGGACCATATGGGGAACCGGGGGATCCAACCATGGTCCGTCCTAGGTTAGCACAAGGCAAGCAGGCACCTTACCTCCAGCTCCACCGCCCGGTCCCCGGAATATATTATTTTTATACAGATTCCAGATATCAGATCCTTTTAATCTATTATTTGCAAATGATCTTTTTCATTGAATTAGTGTCTTCCCCTGTGTTATGTTTATTGTGTTCAGAAGTGGTTACATTTTGTAAAGCATTTGGGAAATTGGAAGCTATACCTGGATGTGCTCAGGGCTTACTACTCTTATGTGTTCAGGGATAACTGCTGGCTATTCTCAGACCAACTGTGGTGTCAGGGATTGAGTCCAGGTTAGACCAACTGTGGTGTCAGGGATTGAGTCCAGGTCAGGAGTGCAAAAAGCATCTTACCAGTTGTATTAATGTGTAAGTGCTGAAATACAAAAGCCTTTAAGTTTGATACGTTTTTATTTATCTGTGTTTTCCTTTTTGTTGTTGTTCTTTTCGTTGGTTATTTATTCAAATAAACTACTAAGCCCCAAATGTCATGAAGTTTGTCCTCTTTATTTTGTTTGCTATTCTTGATGGGGGGAGGTTCACACTCAGTGATATTCAGGGGTAAAAACTGACTCCGTACTCAGGAAATACTCCTCTTTGACTCAAGGGACCATACGGGTTGCTTGAGATTGAATTATGGGCAAGCTAAGCAAGCTCCCCACCCACTCTTTGGTCCTGAGTTCTGTTTTTGTTTTTTTTTTTTTTTGACCTTATGAATAAATATTTAAATATTTAAATGCATTATCATATAGCATAAAAGATTAATTTCTTATGATTCAAACATATATCTCAACATATTAAAACTATGATATAAAAATTGAAAATACTTTCACTGAAAAGATTCTGTAATCTCACTTATATAATTAGTATATTTTATCCTACACAGGAAAGTATAAAAGAGTGGTATTAGCAATGGTTATGGAAGAACAAATATTTTCATTTTCCAAAAGACTCATGTAAATCTTACTAAAAATTAAAATACAGGGGCCCAGGAGATAGCATGGAGGTAAGGTGTTTGCCTTTCATGCAAAAGGTCATCGGTTCGAATCCTGGTGCCCCATATGGTCCCCCGTGCCTGCTAGGAGCAATTTCTGAGCATGGAGCCAGGAGTATCCCCTGAGCAATGCTGGGTGTGACCCAAAAACAATTAAAATACAATACATATAAGTATGTAGTCCTAAACAATGACAAAACTATATGTAAAATAGTTTAATGAGGTATGAGACTTGTATTTTAAAAAGTACAAATAGAAATATTGGGGAAATGCATCTGCATTTTAAAAGTCAAATCAAAAGTAGGAATGGCAAGACAAGAATGTCTAGAATTTAGATATTAAAAGGCAATTATAAAGGCAAAACTGTGTTAAGTAATGTAAAGGTAAGTATTGCCCCTCATTGTTCCAAAATTGTTGATTTAATAACGTATACTTTCAGTTTTTAATTATTTTGAAAAGTGACTCCTTTATTCAAGGCATGTTGAACTAGATCAGTTCTCATTAAGAAATACTTATCAGTGGAGGGGCACAGAGGCCATCTTGGGTGATGTGATTTCCAGTTGCCTGAGATCAGATCTCACCAGTTTCCCTGCCGCTGCCTTAGAGTGGATTTCACCAGCGTTCCTGCGGGTGAGGCTGCCTGTTTCAGAGGCGGGTGGAGACATACGCACACTGATCCCCACTTTTTGTGCCAGGACTCAGAGGGGTGCAGAGGCCATCTTGGGTGATGTGGTTTCCAGCTGTCTGAGATTCGATCTCACCAGTGTTCCTGCCACTGCCTTAGAGTGGATTTCACCAGCGTTTCTGCGGGTGAGATTGCCTGTTTCAGAGGCGGGTGGAGACTTACGCACACTGATCCCCACTGCTTTATTCCGGTACTCAGAGGGGCGCAGAGGCCATCTTGGGCAATGCAGTTTCCAGTTGCCTGAGATCCGATCTCACCAGTGTTTCTGCCGCTGCTTAGAGTTAATTTCATCAGTGTTCCTGCAGGTGAGGCTGCCTGTTTCAGAGGTGGGTGGAGACGTACGCACACTGATCCCTACTGCTTTGTGTT
>PVKC010021835.1:0-17965 GCA_004027635.1 Crocidura indochinensis
CCACTCTATAATCAACTTAAGTTCTCTTTTTTCCATTTTTCCTCTTCAAATATTACTTAAAAAGTAAGCAATATTAATGGTGGCATTAATATTGATCCAGTGACTTGTAAATTTTATAAATTTAGATATTCAGTGTCTACTAACAATATTCAAGGGAGATATTGCTTAAGTGTTATATAGACTCCTACTTTGTGATAGAATTTTTAATTTTTAAAAAAAATTAATGAGTGATTTTTTCTTAAAACATAATAAAAAGGCACAATAAAATGTCAATTTTATTCATAGTTCCAAAAATATAAAAACACAGCCAAATATTTATATAAAAGTAAAAGGTTAACTGTGCTACATTTTAATTTAGTTTAGGTTTGTTTTTTGAGCCACACCCAGTGATGCTCAGGGTTTACTCCTGGCTCTGCACTCTGAAATCGCTGTTGGCTTTGGGGACTATATGGGATGCTGGGGATCGAAAGGGCATCTGTTCTGGGTCAGCCGCCTGCAAGGAAAAAACCCTACCACTGTGCTACCACTCTGGCCCTGTGATACATTCTTAAAATGAGAGCTTATATAGTCTTATCATAACACACTAAAATAAGCAGCAATTTGAATAAATGCTAAGTAAAGTAGGCAGATACAAAATACCACTTTTTATAAGTTTAAGTGAGAAATAAAAGTATAGCCTCCAAAAATATCCCCCCTCAAAAAATAAACAAGAATTAAAACACAAACCAAATCCAGACTGTGATTTCCAAAGTAGAGGTAGACGAAAAGTTGCTTGTAAAAGATCATTAGTACATTATTGAAATACCCTAGAGTTTTAATTTTGGTTATAGTAATGTGACAAGCATTTCATTCCATTTGCAAGTTCTTACAACTAACTCTAAATGTATAAAATCTACTGTATGTAAATGAGTTAATAAATAAGAAGTGAATAATAAGTAAAACTTCAATGATATATCTAATTTTGAGTGAATCTAAATAAATATATTCAATAGTCACTACTGTATTCTTTAAAAATACTCTTAATTCATTGACATTTAGAGTTTTCTTCTTTTAAGAACCCAATAAAATTTTCTTACAATAATTCATTTTAGGGAAGAAAAGTCATGTTAAATAATTACTTTCCTTTATAGTTTTAATTCTGTAATCACTTAAATAATATCTAAACATAATAATATTTAAATAGCAGCTTGCTTAATGGGCAGATTGGCTCTGAGGAACTTCTAGTCTTAAAATAACGTATTACTATTTAATTTTTGGCAATTGTAAGATGATTGCTTTTTATCTCTCACAGTGTTGTCAACATATTAATAATTCAGAAATACATATAGGAAAAAGAGTACTAGAAACTTTCAGAAAGATATAATATTCATATACAAGAAACTAAGTATCAGGATAAGAAATACTTGTAAAAGAATGATCTAGACAAGAATTGTCATACCTTTGTGATTGGGTAGCAAAGCTGTTACCATAAGCCTCATAGGTCTGGTCATCATATTCACCCCCATAGCCATCATCATATCCCTAAGGCAGGAAATAAAAGAAAAACCTATTAATAATAAATCTGATTAATATCTTTTCCATTAATAAAAATTTGAGGGGGTTTAGGCCACATCCAGTGACACTCAGGGGTTACTCCTGGCTATGCACTCAGAAATCGCTCCTGGCTTGGGGGACCATATAGGAAACTGGGGGATCGAACTACAGTCCGTCCTAGGCTAGCACACACAAGGCCTTATCACTTGTGCTACTGCTCAGGGTCCAGTTAATAAAATTTTATATTATATTACGTTGGTTGAGTTCTATGTTTGCTTAGCCTGTATCACTTCCTTGTATATTAATTATTTCAATATAACCTTGAATATTTCATGAATCTGGTAGTAGAGTTTTATTACTGAACTCAGCATATCACTAAAGAAGGGTTTATTTAGAAGTTTGATTTATGGAGGTAAATACAATTCAAGAAATTCAAAATAAATTTCTATTTTGAAAATACTAAGCATAGATGAAAACACACATGATAATCTATTGATGATAAATATGTCCTAACACTTGATAAAATTCTACAAGATATTTTTTATCTTTCTTTAATAATAAGTGAAACTTATAATAAAGTTTGAGGGAGAGAGTGGTTGGTGTTCCTGAAGATGCTCTCAAAAGTCTTATTCTTGGCAGTAATTAAGGGGATCATATGCAGTACTTGAAATCAAACCAGGGTTAACTACTTGATAGATCTTAATTTTGGGGGCTGAATTGACAATAGGTGATCCTCAAAGCTTACTTCCCATATCTGTGCTCAGGGGATTGAAATGGGTGCCTGGGGCTTGAAACTGGGTCAGCTACATCCAAAGTTTTGTCTGTTTTGGTATTCTCAGTGCTTTTGAATTGAACTGCTTTCTTTTAAGCTAGCCCAATAAATTCCAAGAAAAGTATGGCCATAAGACAGATAGGACTGGTAACCAGCATTGGAGAAGGGGCTTTATGAATCAGAAAGCCAGTTTGAACTCAGGTTACTGTGTCCAGAGAAGAGTGTGGTCACAGTCAAACATAAAGATCCACAACAACATCCTCTTTGATTCAGAAGAGCCATTTTTACCACAGGAACATGCAACCCTAAGAAAAGAAAAGAGACAGACTGCCTCCTTTGCTCATGACTACACATTTCTTCTAGTCAGAGTTCTAACAACACCATAAAACTGTAAAGGTCACAGTGGGAAAGTAATACAGAGCCTCACCACATGTAGTGAACAAAGATGGTAGATTTAAAGACCCAACTAGTATCAGTCACCTATACAGACTCTTTGATAAAAACTTTTGACAGGAAATGTTGAGATTGTTCAAAGGACTCAAAGAATCCATGGAAGAGACAACCAATAATACTCAAGATAAAATGAGAGTAGAAATGAGAAAATTTCAACAAATAAATGACAACTGAAAAACTTAATAATTGAAATAAAAATCTCTCTGGAAGTCTCACCAGCAGTGTATAAGCTGTTGAAGATAGAAGCACTGAGCCATAATATGAGCTATATAATATTTCCTCAATACAGAAGAAGTTGGAAAATAACTACAAAATAAAAAAAAAAAAAACAGAAGATTGCAAAAGTCCTCAAAATAAGGAACAAATGAATTAGATATTTCAGATAAATTGAACATAAACAATAAAACAATGATTGGGATACCATAAAAAGAATAAAACCCCTACAAAGCAGCAGCAGTCAAGGGCATCATAGCTGAGAACTTCCCAGAATTAAAGGATTTATACATACGTATTCTGAATGTAATTGCCAGCTAAAAATAAAATCATCCCAAGGCACATGCTACCCAGAATGATGAAAGCAACAGATAGAGAATACTGAAAGCAGCAAAATAAAAACAGAAATTATATACAAATCAGAATCTTTTAGATTAAGAAACAAATTTATTACAAGCAACCCTTCAGGCACAAAATCAGGGATGCAATCAAGTGACAAATCTCAATGAAATGAATGCCTCACCAAGAATACTTCACCCAGAAAAACTTTTATTCAGGTTTGAATAAGCAACACCTTGTGAATAAAAAATAATTAAGGAACATGATAGATTCAAGGCCTTCCATAAAACAATAACTTAAGGGTCTAGGTTAAGGCAAGACAAGCACCACAAACACACCAAATTTTAAAAAATGATGGTAAAAAATCCCATGACAATATTCTCTCTCAAAATCATTGGACTATATGCACCCATTAAGAGAAACTGATGTTCAAAATGAATCAGAAAATTTAATCCAACATTTTGAACCTGCAAAAATCACATTTGAATAACTTAAGCAATGAATATTCATAGTCAAAGGTTGAAAAGACAATCCTACAGCAAACAATTCCCTTAAAAAGTCATAGGTGGAATTTGGTGGGGAAATAAATAAGGGGAGAATTAAATATCCAAGCCAAAGTCAATAATAATAGAATCAAGGGAACTAAATTTTACAATCTAAACTATGCTAAGCAGCCTGTTATACTGGTAGGCCAGGGGACAATAAGGTGTGGTACAGGATGTACTCTAGGGCCATTGATAGAAGGAGGTTGACACTGTTGGTGCGAAAGGCTCTGATTCATTGTATATCTCAAATTCAACTATAAAGTAATCTGTTAATCACAACTCCACACACAATCATTTAATTCAAAATGAAATACAGCAGTAAAGTATAGTAATTAAAATATATAGTCTAATCTTACAAAGAATCATTCAAATTTATCTTTATGTATATTAATGTTTTTATTTAAACACCTTGATTACAAATATAATTGTACTTGGGTTTCAATGATGTAAAGAACACTCCCCCATTCAACAGTGCAACATTCCACCACCAATGTCCCAATTCTCCCTCCTCCCCACCCTAATCCCATCTGTACTCTAGGCGGGCTTTCCACATCCCTCATTCATTCAAATTGTTATGATAGCTCTCAGTCTAGTTATTATTCTAACTGCACTCACCACTCTTTGTGGTGAGCTTCATGTTTTTAGCTGGACCTCCAGATCTCCTCTTTTGACTTTGAGGACTATTGAAAAATTTCTTTTATTTTTCTTAAAATCCATAGATGAATGAGTCTATTCTGTGCCTAATGTTCTCCCTATGACTTATTTCACTAAGCATGATTGATTCCATGTACATTCATGTACAGGAAAATTTCATGACTTTATCTCTCCAGGTAGCTGCATAATATTCCATTGTGTATATGTACCACAGTTTCCTTAGCCATACATCTGTTGAAGGGCATCTTGGTTGTCTCCAGAGTCTAGCTATTGTAAATAGTGCTGAAATGAATATAGGTGTAAGGAAGGGACTTTTGCATTGAATTCTTGTGTTCCTAGGAACACTCCTATATCCCTAAGAGTGGTATAGCTGGATCCTATGGGAGCTCAATTTCCAGTTTTTGGAGGAATCTTTAAATTGCTTTCCATAAAGGTTGGACTAGATGGCATTCCCACCAGTAGTGGATAAGAGTTCCTTTTTCTCCACATCCCCGTCAGCACTGCTTGTACTCATTCTTTGTGAAGTGTGCCAATCTCTGTGGTGTGAGATGGTACATCATAGTTGTTTTTATTTGCATCTCCCTAATGATTTGTGATGTGGAGCATTTTGATATTAGCACCTTATCTGAGGGTTATAGGGTTAATAGTTTTTCCCACTCAGTGGATGGCTCTTGTATCCTGGGCACTATTTCCTTTGAGGTGCAGAAGCTTCTCAGCTTAATGTATTCCCACCTGTTAATCTCTGCTTTCACTTGTTTTGAGAGTGCAGTTTCCTTCTTAAAGATATCTTTAGTCTCAATGTCATGGAGTGATTTACCTACATTTGTTCTATATAACTTATGGTATCAGGTCTGATATCAAGGTCTCTAATCCATTTGGATTTTACCTTCATACATGATGTTAACTTGGGGGTGGGGTCTAAGTTCACTTTTTGCTAGTGGCTAACCAGTTGTGCCAACACAACTTGTTGAAGAGGGTTTTCCTGCTCCATTTAGGGTTGCTTTCTCCTTTATCAAAACTTAGGTTATTGTATGTATGAGGAACATTCTCTGAGTACTCAAGCCTATTCCTCTGATCTGCGTGTCTGTCTATATTCATATAACATGCTATTACTTGTAATATAGTTTACAATTGTGAAAAGTAACCCCTCCCATATTCCTTTTCCCCTGGAAAGCTTTAGCTAGTCAAGGGTGTTTATTGTTTGAATAGAATTTCAAAAGTGTTTGGTCTACTTCTTTGAAGAATGTCATGTGTATCTTTAGAGGGATTGGTTTAAATCTATATAACGGTTTTTGGAGTATTGTCAGTTTAATGATATTAATCCTACCAATTCTAGCCAGGGTCTTTCATGAAATTGAAAAAAAAGGAACAATCTCAAATAGTTTTTATGAAGCCTACATGACATTGATACCAAAACCAAACAGAGATGCTGCCAAAAAAGTAAATTGCAGACCAATATCCCTGATGAACACAGATGCAAAAATCCTCAACAAAATTCTGGCAAATACGATCCAATGCCTCACAAGAAGATCATTCACTATGATCAAGTAGGTTTCATCCCAGGAAAGCAAGTAGGTTTCATCCCGTAAATCTATCAACATAATACACAACATCAACAGCAAGAAAAATAAAAATCACATTGTCATACCAATAGATGCAGAGAAAGCATTTGATAAGTTCCAGCACCCAATCTTAATAAATATCTCAGCAAGATGAGAATAAAAGGAGTCATTCAAATATAGTTAAGGCCATCTACCACAAGGCAGTGGCAAATATTATTCTCAATGGAGAAAAATTAATAGCCTTCCCTCTAAATGCTGGTACAAGACAAGACTGTTCACTCTCACCACTCCTCTTCAACATGGTACTGGAAATACTTGCTATAGCAATTAGGTAAGAAAAGTATATCAAGGGCATCCAGATAGGAAAGGAAGAAGTCAAGGTCTCAATGTTTGCAGATGATACTTAGAAAATCCTAAATACTCTTCTAAAAAGCTTCTAGAAACAGATTCATATAGTAATATGGTAGGCTACAAAATTAACACACAGAAATCAATGGCCTTTTATACACCAATAATAATAGGGAAGAATTGGACATCAAAAAGGTAGTCCTATTCACATTAGTGCCACACAAACTCGAGTATCTTGGAGTCAACTTGACCAAAGATGTGAAGGACCTTACAAAGAAAACTATAAAACCCTGCTCCAAGAAATTATAGTGGACACACAGAAATGGAATCACATACCCTGCTCATGGATTGGCAGGATTAACAAAAATTAATATTTTAATCAACATGGGAAATTTAAAATATGTATTTTGGGTCCATGGAGGCAGCATGCAGCTGATCTGTATTTGATCCTTTGTACTATATATTATACTCCAAGGAGTGATCCCTGAGCATAGAAACAAGAGTAATCCCAGAACTTTACTTAGTGTTAACCCAAAATAAAAATAAACAAAATATCAAAATCAGACATTAATTTATTGCTTCTATATTTCATTTACCTTCATTTGATAAATGATAGTAGAGTTAGATTATTTCTTTTTTGCATCAATTATTTCTGTCCCATATGTATTTGGGGGAGATATGTTGGGCTACAGAACAAGCTATTATTTTAATGTCATTTTACATAATACATTTAGTTAATTTTTATTCTTCATTTTACACTTTGCTAAGGATTTAGATATTTCAGAATATTCTATCTTATTTTACATATGGTAAACATATTTTACATATGGAGCATTTTAATAATCCCATTTTGGAGGAGGGGCTGCATTTGACTTGCTAAGGCTAGATATTTTCAGTTATGGAAAATATTTTATTCAATTGTGCCCATAAAAAGAGGGTGGCCATAAAGAGAGAGTAAGACAGATTCCTTATGTATAGAAGAGAGAATGCAGGTTTCTCCAGAGGGAGAAAACAGAATAAATATCTCAAGTTGAGAAGTGGATAAGTCTTACACAAATAAGGTCAGGTACTATTGCAAGGAAGTTCACTTTCTCACTTTTATTCACCATATATTATAAGTCCTAGAGAAAAATAAGGTTCCTAGTAAGATAAGGAAATCAAAATAATCCAAATTGAAAGAAAAAGCCAAATATTTCTATTTGCAGATTACCTGATGATATACATGGAAGGAGTCCAAAAAGAAAGCTCCTAGAAACAATAAACCAATACAACAAAGTGGATTGCTACAAAATCAATACATTAAAAATTTGCATTCCTTTATAGAAATAATTACTCACAAGAGAAAGAGATCAAATAATATATTCCATTTAAATTAATGTCCAAAATAATCATGTACCAAGGGTCAACCTAACTAGAGAGAAGAAGAACCTATACCAGGAAAATTGAAAAAAGATATTGATGAAGAATTAAGGAATGGAAAATCATTCCATGCTCATAGAATAGAAGAGTCAATATTTTTTCAAAATGACAATATTATCTAAACTACTATAAGGAGTCAGTGCAATTGCTATTCAAATTCAAATAACATTTTTCAAGAAATTTATGTTTTAAAGAAGTTTATTTAGTTAGTTAGCTATTGGTTTTTGGGCCAAACCCAGTAATGCTCAGGAGCTACTTTTGGCTCTGTGCTCAGAAATCACTCCTGGCAAACTCAGGGGACCATATGGGATGCCAGGAATCAAACTGGTTCTGTCCTGGGTCAGCCGCATACAAGGCAAATTCTTTACCACTGTGCTAACTCTCTAGCCCATCTTCTTAAATGACTGAAAAATCAATTATAAAATTTGTGTGGAACCATAAAGTACATAGATAGCCAAATCCAGTGAATACACCCAAGGTAATGGTAAGTATAAATGGCATATCTGGCTATCAACTAATCTTTGACTAAGAGCCAAGATCTTGAAATAGAATTAAGACAGACTCTTCAACAAATGGTATTGGAACAATTGAATAGCCATGTATAAGAAATTAAAGATCTATCATATCTCACTTATTACACAAAAGTCAATTCAAATTGAGCTAAATACCTTGAGATTAGATCTATAAGTGATGTTCTTTGAGGAAAACATAGGCAGAACACTCCAAGACTTTGACATCAAAGAAGTCTTCAAATGATAGGATGTCAATGGTGAAGGATATAACTTCAAATATAAATAAATGAGACTACATCAAAATAAAATGTTTATGTTTGGCAAAAGAAACATGGGCTAAAATTAGAAAACAGCTAACTGAGTGGGAGAGCATTTGTGCACTCAATTCATCAGATATAAGTTTGATACCTCGGATACCCAAATTACACACAAAGGGTTACTCCCCCAAAACTCCAAAACCACTAAATAGTGGAGAGTAGAAATAATCAGGCACTTCTCTGAGGAAAACCAATATATGGCCCACAGGCACATTAAAAATATCAATTATCATTCAAGAAATTCAAATAAAGACAACAATTATATATCATCTTATGCCAGTAAGGATGGAACATAACAAAAATACTGGAAACTATCTTTGTATGTGGGATGTAGTGAGAAAGGAACTCATATCTACTACTGGTGAGAATGCTGTCTGTTCCAACTCCTATGGAAAATGGTAAAGCATGTTCTCAGTAAATGCAAAATTGAGCTGCCTTATGACTCAGAAATCCTGATTTGGTTATTTATTCCAGGAAAGAAAAACACTCATCTAAAAGGTTGTATGCACACTACTATTCATTGCAGCATTCAACATAATAGCTAAAATTTGAAATCAACCTATATGTCCAAAAACATATGAGTGGATCATGAAGATGTGGTAAACATATGCAATGGGATACTACAGAATTGTAAGGAATGATGTAGCCATGCAATTTGCAACAACATGGATGGACCTGGATGACATTCTGTTAAATGAAGAAAGACAGAAGAAGGACAAATAGAGAATGATATTATTTATATGTGGTACTTAGAATAGCTGCATGAAGAAGTACAGTAATGCAAATGGGAGTTGCCTCAAATACCTTGACCCCAGAGTATTGTAAGAAGTAAGAAAATTAGTGGAGAAAGAGAAACACAAATATGAAAAAAGAAGGGTCATAGGCCAAGCAGTTTCAGGTTCAATGGCTATGTTTAAAAAAAGAAAAGAACTAGGCTGGAAAGATAGCACAGTGGTAGGGTATTTGCCTTGCAAGCAGCTGACACAAGATGGAGCCAGGTTCGATTCTATGTATCCCATATGTACCTTGAGCCTTCCATGAACGATTTAGGAGCACAGAGTCAGAAGTAACCCCTGAGCGCTGCCAGGTATGGCTCTAAAAACAAACAAAACTAAACTAACAGAGCTAAATATTTAAGCTAAAGTGAGCAACAATGGAATCAAGAGACCCAAACCTTTAACAATCTAAATTTTAAATAGGCCGATTGGAAGCCTAGAGTCAAACAGTGGTGGTTGGGATACATTCTGGGAAAATATTGGAGGATGTTGGCACTGGTGGTGGGATTAGTCCTGATTCATTTTATGTTTAAAACCTAAGAAAAAAGACATTGAAAATCACAGTGGTTTCAGTAAAATTAAATTAAAATAAAAAGAAACAGACATTTTATTGCAAAACCTCTTAACATATTTCTACTAAAAATCAAATATGTTTTATTTACTTATGCTTTTGGACTTTACTGTTCTCTTTTGTCCCCAAATTAATACTATTTTAAATTCAAAATACCTGGAAGTTAAAGAGCCTAATACTGAATAACCAGTGGGCTCGAGATGAAATCAAAGAGGAAATCAAAACTTTCCTGGAAACAAATGCCAATAGAGACACAAACTATCAGAACTTATGGGACACAGCAAAAGCAGTACTGAGAGGAAAATAGCTTTGCAAGCACACATCAGAAAAGAAGAAGGGGGGGAAGGCGGGCGGTGGCGCTGGAGGTAAGGTACCTGCGCTAACCTAGGACAGGTCTCGGTTCTATCCCCCGGTTCCCCATATGGTCCCCCGTGCCTGCCAGGAGCGACTTCTAAGCGAATAGCCAGGAGTAAACCCTGAGCATCACTGGGTGTGGCCTAAAAACAAAAAAAAAAAAGAAAAGAAAAGAAGAAGGGGCATACTTGAATAGCTTAATGACGCAGCTCATAGAATTAGAAAGTGCTCAAAAAGGGAACCAAAAATAGGGAGACAGAAGGAAATAACAAAGCTGAGAGCAGAAATCAATGAAGTGGAAACACACACACACACACACACACACTCCGAAAGATCAATGAAAGCAGAAGTTGGTTCTTCGAAAAAATAAACAAGATTGATAGACCACTGGCAAAATTAACAAAGAAAGAGAGAGAAAGTTGATAACTCATATTAGAAATGAAAAAGGGGAGATCACTACCGAAATTGCAGAGATCCAAAGGATAATCAGAAACTACTTTGAGAAACTCTATGCCACTAAGAGAACCTGGAAGAAATGGATAAATTCTTGGAATTTGATAACCTTCCATGGTTGAATAAAGAGGATGTAGCTTATCTAAACACCCCATCACTATTGAGGAAATTAAAATGGTAATCAAATCTCTGCCCAAAAGCAAAAGCCCAGGCCCAGGCCCAGATGGATTCACTAATGACTTTTTCCAAACTTTTCAAGAGGAACTACTACCAATACTGGCAAGACTATTTCATGAAATCAAAAAAAAAAAAAAAAAGACAGCTTTTATGAAGCCAACATCACCTTGACACCAAAACCAGACAGAGATGTAGCCAAAAAAGAAAAATACAGACCAATATCTCTGATGAACACAGATGCAAAGATCCTCAACAAAATCCTGGCAAATAGGATTTAAGGCCGCATCAAGAAGATCACTCATTATGGTCAAGAAGGATTCATCCCAGAAATGCAAGGATGATTTAAAATTCGTAAATCTATCAACATAATACACAATATCAACAACAGGAAAAATAAAAATCACATGATCATATCAAAAGCCCCAGAGAAAGTATTTGATAAGTTCCAACACCCATTCTTGATCAAAACTCTCAGCAAATTGGGAATGAACAGAACCTTTCTCAATATAGTTAAGGCCATCTATTACAAGCCAGTGGCAAATATTGTCCTCAATGGAGAAAAACTAGAAGCCTTTCCTCTTAATTCTGGCACAAGGCAAGGCTGTCCTCTCACTACTCCTATTCAACATAGCATTGGAAGTACTTGCTATAGCGATTAGGCAAGAAAAAGATATCAAGAAAATCAAGACAGGAAAGGAAGAAGTCAAGCTCTCATTGTTTGCAGATGACATGAAACTATACCTAGAAAACCCTAAAGACTCTATCAAAAAGTTTCTAGAAAAATAGACTCATATAGCAATTTGGCAGGTTACAAAATTAATACAAAAAAAATCAATGGCTTTTCTATACACCAATAATAACAGGGAAGAAATGTATATTAAGAAAACAACCCCAATCACAATAGTGTCACACAAACTCAAATATCCGGGACTCAACTTGACTAAAGATGTGAAGCCCCTGTGCGGGGCTTTGGGAACAGGATATTACATTTACTTTACCTGCAAACCCCGCAAATTTCCTGGGGGTGATCTTGGAAGGGTATTTAGGTCTGGAAATCTCTGGCTTTCTGCCCTTTTGCCCATTTGGATTCTGGCCAACATGTAGATCAGAGGTGTCGTAGATAATAGGAGATGCAGAGCTAGCTTAAATGGTAGGAGTCACATCTGATGGCTAGGGCTGAATAAAGATGTTATCTCTCATGAAGCCTGCCTGTGAGTGAGATTTCTACCTGCCGCTCTCATGAACCTCCAGACCTGCCGTTTAGTGGGGACTGGAGCCACGTGGCCTGGGATGGTGGACAAAGGTACTCATCTTCATCCAGCACAATCCTAAAAGATGATTTTCTTTAGGGACACACCGAAATGGAAACACATAACCTGCTAATGGATTGGAAGGATTAACATCATTAGAACGGAAATGCTCCCCAAAGCATTGTACTTATTTAATGTGATCCCTCTAAAGATATCCATGGCATTCTTCAAAGAGCTAAATCAATCACTGGAAAGTCATCTGGAACAATAAACACCCTAGAATAGCTAAAGCAATCACTTGGAAAAATAATATGGGAGGAATTACTTTCCCCAACTTTAAACTTTACTATAAAGCGATAGCTATCAAAACAGCATGGCATTGGAATAAAGGCAGGCCTCAGATCAGTGGAATAGGCTTGAATACTCAAAGAATGTTCCTCAGACATACAATCACCTAATTTTTGATAAAGGAGCAAGAAAAACTAAATGGAGCAAAGAACACCTCTTCAACAAGTGGTCTTGGCACAACTGGCTAGCCACTTGCAAAAAATTGAACTTAGACCCCCAGCTAACATCATTTACGAAGGTGAAATCCAGATGGATTAAAGACCTCGATATCAGACCCCATACAATAAGATATATAGAACAATGTCTAGGCAAATTGCTCCAGGACATTGAGACTGAAGGCATCTTCAAGGAGGAAACTGCACTCTCCAAACAAGTGAAAGCAGAGATTAACAGATGGGAATATATTAAGCTGAGAAACTTCTCCAACTCAAAGGAAATAGTGCCCAGGATACAAGAGCCACCGACTGAGTGGGAGAAACTATTCACCCAATACCTATCAGATAATCTCCAAAATATACAAGGCACTGACAGAACTTTATAAGACAAAAACATCTAATCCCATAAAAAATTGGGGAGAAAATATGCACAAACACTTTGACAAAGAAGAAATACAAATGTTCAAAAAGCACATGAAAAAATGCTCCACATCACTTATCAGGGAGATTCAAATCAAAACAACTATGACATACCACCTCACACCACAGAGATTGGCACACATCACAAAGAATGAAAACAAGCAGTGTTGACGGGGAGGTGGAGAGAAAGGAACTCTTATCCACTGCTGATGGCAATGCCGTCTAGCCCAATCTTTATGGAAAGTGATTTGGAGATTCCTCCAAAAACTGGAAATTGCTTTCCCATACTATCCAGCTGTACCACTCCTAGGAATATACCCTAGGACACAAAAATACAATACAAAAGTTCCTTCCTTACACCTATATTCATTGCAACACTATTTACCATAGCAAGACTCTGGAAACAACCAAGATACCCTTCAACAGAGGAATGGCTAAAGAAACTGTGGTACATATACACAATGGAATATTATGCAGCAGTCAGGAGAGATAAAGTCATGAAATTTTCTTATACATGGATGTACATGGAATCTATTATGCTGAGTGAAATAAGTCAGAGAGAGAAAAAGATGCAGAATGGTTTTACTCATCTATGGATTTTAAGAAAAATCAAAAACATTCTTGCAATAATAGTTTTCAGAGACAAAATAGAGGAGGGCTGGAAGTTACAGCTCACCTTATGAAGCTTACCACAAAGAGTGATGAGTGTAGGTAGAGAAATAACTACATTGTGAACTATCCTAACAATGAGAATGTATGAGGAAAATAGAAAGCCTGGAATGGAATGTACGTTTAGAATTACTTGCTTATTCTCTTTATATAGCCCTGGCTTGGTTTTCTATATAAAGACTGACAGGTCTGACTTCAGATATGTGGCAGAAAAGCTAGGCCAGAACAAGCAATTCCACAAACTTCAAGTGCATGTATGAAAACAGTTAAATAAACAAGCAGCACCAGAGGAACTTTGGATGGACAAGATTACAGGCATCAACTGGGAACCCAAATCCCTGCCTATACTACTACTTCAGCCGATACAGAACCTGAGGCCTTATAAACCACGATATACCACTGTAGATATCTAGCCATAAAAGTAAACACCCTAGACAAAAGCCAATCAACTTAAAGGTTTATTGTTAAGGTTTGAAGCCTCTCTAACCCAATAAAAGGAGCCTGAGGGCTCAATAAGTGGCAGTGCCTGACAAGGAGTGACCCCAGCATGAAATAATAAAATTCCCTTGTCTAATACAGTACTGTTCATATCCTCTATTCTTTGTGAGACAGAACCTGAGACTGGAAGCTAACATCATGTCCTCTTGTAATTATTTAAGTACCTAGGCTAAAACATTTTTGCATAATGAAACACAATACTTTTAAAATAGTAATTCAGTCACCAGGTGATTGTATTAGTTATTAATTTCACCTGTTGTAATATCTTTTGAAAGTTAGGCTTGAAAGGGTTTCTGATGTCTAACGTTAAAATGTCCTCTAAAATTATATTTGAGGATACATATTCTAGGACAGTTCTATTCAATAAATGTTTTTATAATGCTGGAAATTCTCTACCTTTCTATATGGTTCAATGATACTGACTAGTCAGATGTAGCTATTGTGTCAGTGTGTATGAAGGACACATATTTAATTTTCTTAAAGTATGTTAATTTTATTCTATTTACTCCTCATATCAGAGTGACTTTTATTCAATTGACCAAAAACATAATTCCTAAAGTTTATGCATAGAAAGTTTTTTTTACTGTTGCTGATGGAACTGTAAATTGAGGCAGCATTCTAAAAACTATGGAAACTCCTTATAAACTTATAAATAACATTTTCTATTTCACAAATAGAAATAATTTCTTATTTCTAGATATTTACATAAAAAGCACCATAATAACTTTCAAATCTATATATTTACTTTGTGTTCACTATAGTCTAATTTTCAATAATCATGAATTGGATAAAAATGTATGTGACTAATACAGATGAACAGATCTATACAGTCATAGCAGAACACTATTTAGCTATAAAAATACAAATTCTGCTAGTTTGTAAAACTTAGAACATGAAATAATTATATACTTAAAGGAAAAAACTAGACCTTTAGTACTAAAAATATAGTATGCATGGATTTGCATGTATACTTATGCTCAAATAAAGTATTTATGCTTTTATAAAACAAAAGTATTTTAGAAAGTGATGATTGATTGAGAGATAGTAAGGGGTTAAAGTACATGACTTGCATGCCAGCAACTCTATTTAAATAGGTGGCATTGCTTTGTCCCTTTAAAATGTCTGGGCACAGCTCCAAAGGGTCTTCAAACACTATTATATGTAGGCAAATGTATTAACAAATTTTCATTAATAATTTTATTTAATAACATTTAAGAACATCTTTATTGTGCTAGGGCATTTTCTGGGATAAGTCAGTTCTGATTTTTTACCTCACGGTAAAAGCAGATGGTGCTGAAAGAACTTAAGAAAGGATGGGGTCCGGGAGATAGCATGGAGGTAAGGTGTTTGCCTTTCATGCAAAAGGTCATCGGTTTGAATCCGGTTGCCTCATATGGTCCCCTGTGCCTGCCAGGAGCAATTTCTGAGCATGGAGCCAGGAGTAACCCCTGAGCACTGCTGGGTGTGACCCAAAAACCACACATACACACACACACACACACACACAAAGACAAAGAAAAAGAAAGATTGCTGGAACGATGGCGCAGCAATAGGGGATTTGCCTTGCACATGGCTGACCCAGGATGGACAGTGGTTTGATCCCTGGCATCCCTTATGATCCCCCTACCAGGAGTGATTTATTTATTTATTTATTTATATTTTTATATATATATTTTTTTTGGTTTTTGGGTCACACCCGGCAGTGTTCAGGGGTTACTCCTGGCTCCATGCTCAGAAATTGCTCCTGGCAGGCACGGGGGACCATATGGGGTACCGGAATTCGAACCAATGAACTTTTGCATGAAAGGCAAACGCCTTACCTCCATGCTATCTCCCGGGCCCCTCAGGAGTGATTTCTAAGTGCATAGCCAGGAGGAACCCCTGAGCATTACCGGGTGTGGCACACCAAAAACAAAAAGATTGCCTAATAAAGGTTGATTGTAAAAGTGGAATCAATGTGTTAGAAAACTCTAAAACAGGTGATAATACTTACATTAACCATTAGAGAAAGATGCAGAATGGTCTCACTTATCTATGGGTTTTAAGGAAAATGAAAGACATTCTTGCAATAATTTTCAGAGACAAAAGAGAGGAGGGCTGGAAGCTACAGCTCACTTCATAAAGCTCACCACAAAGAGTGAAAAGTTCAGTTAGAGAAATACCTACATTGAAAATTATCCTAACAATGAGAATGTATGAGGGAAATATAAAGCCAGTCTAGAGTACAGGAGAGGGTGGGGTGGGAAGGAGGGAGATTGGGGGTATTGGTGATGGGAATGCTGTACTAGTGATGGGGGGTGTTCTTTACATGACTGAAACCCAACAACAATCATGTTTGTAATCAAGGTGTTTAAATAAAATTTTATTCTTTAAAATAATTAAACTCTTTTGGATATTACTCGGTGATTTTTAAATTTCTTTTGCTTTTAATAGTTGATGCCAAATTTTCCCTTCTCCTTTTCTTAACCCTTTTATCCCAAACAGAATAGCACAACTTGAAGTATTCAGACTCATAAATTGAGGGGAGAAAAGGATGTTATCAGGGCCAGACATATGACCATGCAGTGTAAATAAAAAGTGATCAGACTGGAACACCAAACAGAATAGATACCTGACCCACAGCAAGCTACTAAGTGGAGTCCAGTTACACTAGTATCTGTGGGGGGAGAGGGGGAGAGCAAAGGAGGGAGGGAGATATGGGAGACATACTGGGAACAGGAGTGGAGGGAGGACAACATTGGTGGTGGGAATACCCTTCACTCATTGTCACTATGTACCATAAATAATTCTGTGTAATGAACTTTAGTCACAATAAAAATTAAAAAAAAATAATTAAAATCCCTGTTCTAATGATTTATAATTGCTTTAATATTTATCTACTTAAATAATTTATAGATACTAAACTGAATACAAATGTCATCAATATTTTTCTTGTTACATAGGTTTTATTTTGATCAAAATGAATAAATGATATCAATAGAACATACTCCGTTTCTCTTAATGAAACACAACAGTGTTGCTGATTATACTATATATCCTATTCAAATATTTACATATCATATATAAGCAAATAGCTAAAATAGCTTTATATTATGGATTTCACTTGATCCCTATACTGAGGGAAGAATCTTATGTCCTGGGGTATAGGTCATCTACACAGATTGTCCCATAGTTTATCAAACATTAATCTATGTAGACCTAGACATGTGATTTTTGCTAATTTAATTATATCAAATCAGTTGATAATGGCATAAACATATTAGTTAATCTTAATTTTTGAATAACTACATAAGCTTTTAATTATGTAATAAACTCAAAAATAATTCAGCCAACATACTTGGATTGCTATGATATATTTTTTACAAAGATATTTACTTCAATATTTATATCCAACATCTTTTTTCAATGTAAGGATGCCAAATTTGGGCTGGAGTGATAATATAGAGTTTGTAATTTATTCTAAATTTATAATATGATATAAGTACTAATTTTTTAAATGAAAGTTCTTACTATTATGTCATTGTTTAAATATAAAAACTTGTTTTAATGTGCTGATCACTTTTATTTTTTTCTTATTTATTTCCAAAATATGGTTTATTTCTATAGACAGTAAAGTAACTAGACTAT
>PVKC010021836.1:0-17966 GCA_004027635.1 Crocidura indochinensis
GCTATGAAAGCGGTTCTAAGGTGACTCAGATGCCAGAGTGCAGGGTTGGATTTTGATTTTAAGAAATAAAGAGGTTTGGGAGTCTTTGACTAGATCTCTGAAATAGTGCAATTTACTCATTTTTACTAATTTTGCTCTTAGGACTGTAGGATGAATCAAAATGAGAAATTCTATTTGAAAAGAAGCATAGCTGGAAGAAAAAAATGTAGAATCTTTAGCTATAAACGCACTACTTTCTGTCAAGTGTGTTATCACTTACAAATTGATTATTTATGATGACCATAATACAAGTTGATATATAAGAAGAAAGAAATACATTTCTTAAAAAAAACTAATAATTCTAGGAAAATATGGAATGAGTATATTTGAAGTATTGTCCTTGAATTTGAGAGTAATTTTAAAGATAGAGATGTGCTATTTTCTCTCTCAGTAACTGGGACGCTTCAGTTGCATTCATCTACCTTCCTCTCAGGTTTAGAGAGGAATAAACACTCAGAGTATAAAATTATGTCCTAGAATATCTTCCTCCATTATAAAGTCAACATTCATTTGTTAACAATGTATTTTTGTGACCTTAACCTCAATGATATATGACAAAGTTAAAGATATAATAGATGAAGAGAAGTTGAATATTCATGCAAATTTGACATTATGACAGTTTTTTCCAGAAACTAATTAATTGGTTTAATTGTCATAAAAATATGAAAGAAAGAGAAAGAAAAATAAAGTGAAAAGTAACTAGAAACTAGAATTCAGTGGTTATGTAGCTGTGTGTGTGTGTGTACGTAAATGAACCCTGATTAAAATTTATGTTAGAGATTAGCCAACAAATCCCCCAAATTAGACTTTTCAAAGCCCATTGAATCTTTTGTTCTTTTTCATTTTACTAATCAAAGCTTTATTTTCTGGCTATCTGGGCTTCCAATTGAGCTGCAATAGGAGGTTCCTAATAGACATAAAATCTGTGTTAAAAACTTGTCAAAAAGTAACCAAGCCAATGTCCCACATAAGTGCTTTATCTTGTTTCACGAAGGTAATTTAAAACAGACCAATGATGACTATTGGAACTTGATGGGAGAGAAGAGATCAAGACCTTAGAGTAGCAGAGCAGAGCAATAATGATAGTAATTTAAAAATCAAAGACAATTGAAAAAGTCTTGAGGTCTACTATCAGTATTCCATGAAAACGTTTCTTGTTTTGTTTTTGTTTTTTGCTTTTTTAAGGGGAAATATTGTCAAATGTAAGGACATTTTCTCTTAAACTTAGCATAAGGAAACAAATAAGATAGAAAATGACATTGGAAATTGCTATTATGATCTTATAATAGTTTCATAATTCCATGTGTTCTAATGGTAAATTGTTAAGAAACAAAGAATATATTTGGTAACAAGCGATTAAGTTTCATGTCTGTGCTTTATTTGTGAAGGTGGGGTGTAGTGCCCATTGTTAAAAAGGACTGTGCTTGGGGCCAGAGGTATAACATAGCAGTAGGGCATTTGCCTTGCAAGGGGCTGATCCAGGATGAACCATGATTCAATTGTATCATTCCATATGGTCCCCACAAGCCAAGAGCAATTTCTGAGTGCATAGCCAGGATTAACCCCTGAGTGTCACAGGGTGTGGCCCAAAGATGGAGGATGACGGGAGAAATGTGCTAATAAAAGTTGGACTTTTCAATTAGGTTAATTTAGTTTATCATTGTGTCAACACATCAACACTGTTTAAATTTTTGTGGCACTTGTCTTTGGAGGTTCAAAAGTTATAGGTTAATTTGTGACTTGGGAAATTAATCATATAAGTAAATACATATTTTTTCACTTTATGATGAAGTGGTCTCAAACATATGCTAGTTGCATAATCTTGTCCTTCTCACTTCATTTGCCTTGGACATAGTTTGTTAACTTTAGAATCAAATTGCTAGACTAATTATATTAATTAATATCAATTACTGTTAACAAACGATGATACTGAGAGTTGTTCATTATTATTCATGTGTATATTTTGCATTGTCTGTGAGGAAATGTTCATTATCATAAAATTAAAAATTCAAAGTAAGGGGGCCGGGCGGTGGTGCTGGAGGTAAGTTGCCTGCCTTACTGCACTAGCCTTGGACAGACCGTGGTTCGATCCCCCATGCCCCATATGGTCCCCAAGGCCAGGGGCGACTTCTGAGCACATAGCCAGGAGTAACCCCTGAGCGTCACTGGGTGTGGCCCAAAAACCAAAAATTCAAAGTATGGAAACTATAGTTGAGTTCTATATAAGAAATCTATATTAAGGAAAGAACGACATTTATGAGCTCACTATTTGATAATTATTAAGATAGTGAAAATGTAATTTGAAACAATGTTCATTCTAAAACGTGTTCATTTCAGATAACTATCATAAATGTAGTATTTTTAGTGAAATTAATACAATAAACATAATTTTATGCATGCTGAATGATATTAAAAGTGAAATAGTCTTGCCTTTCCCTTGGCTAACTGTAATTCACTTCCAACCTTCTCTGATTATCATGTATTGTGATAGCCATATTTTTTCCAGCCATCCCATCTTCTGACTGCATAATTTGTGATCAATTTATTTGAACATATTTATGTCCTTACTAAGAATATACGTAAAAACTTTACTGCTGTAGTTTTTCTTATTTTCTTCCCCTATATTTTATCTTTGTTTTATGAAACCAATAATCCCTGATTTTTTGGGAATATCTATATGTGCAGTAGAAGATCAAGAGATTGTGAAGGAATTGGACACTTGAGTTACATGCAGCTTACTCTAGTTTCACATTGGTACCATGTAGTCCCATGACCAGATTAGAGGGCAGTTTTGAAGGCACATAAGAACTACCTAGTGTGGTCCCTTCTTCATATAGAAAGTATGTTTCATCCAGAGCTAGCTCAAGAAAACTCTTTCTTATACAATGAAAAAAAATCCTGCTGTTTTCTATAACCTCTTCTTTCTTATGTTCCTCTTTTTCTTTTAAATTGTAAAACAGATTATGCAAAGATATTCCTATGTAATTAAAAGATCTCAAACCCAGGTAGTCCACTTATTTAAAGCACATTTATCTTCTGAATTAGTCTCTACCTGGCATTTTATACAATGAAAACTTAAAAACTTTTCCTAACTGCTTTCTTCAAAGGTTGTTAATTTTTATTTCTAAATCATGTGTCCTTATTTATTGATTTCTACTCCAGGTTTTAAAAGTTGTACATAATATATACATTAATTGTTATCAATATTATATACTATTATCACATATGATAATATTAATATTAATGACATATAATATATTGTGACTTTTCTATATTTAAGGAAATAAAGGTATAAAAATATCAATATTAACATTAAACCACTAATATTAATATTAAAACATAATACATTGTGAGTTTTCTATATTTTTAAGGAAATAAAGGGATAAAAAATATCAAGTCTTTATAAACATAAAAGTAATTTCTCCTTTTTGTTGTTGTTGATTTTGTTTTTAGGCAACACCTGGCCCAGTGGAGTTCAGGTGTTACTTCCAGCTCTGTGCTCAGGAATGACTCCTGGCAGGCTTTGTGAGGACCATATGATATACCGGGGATCAAATCTGGGTCCCCCCTGGGTTGGAAGCATACAAGGCAAATGCCATACCTCTGCGATATCACTTAGTCCCCTAAAAATATTTTCTAAGGCTTCTATAAACTTCAACTGGATGGGTACTTTAGATTATAATTTTAGATCCGATTTTTTTGTCTTAGAAATTGAAATATTATTTATTCCATATTTTTTGCTTTGCTGCTTAAAGGTCTGAGTATTATATTTTCTTTTTTTATTCTTTTTGTCTGCTTGTTTTGAGGTCACATCCAATAGTACCCAGGACTTACTGCTGACTATGCGCTTAGAAATCATACCTGATAGCTCCAGGATTGAACAGAGAGGATTATATGTAAGGCAAACACCGTACTTGTAGCATAGCTCTGGCCCTATGAACTCTGAATCTTGATTTCTATACAGACTCTTGCTTCTTCCTAAACCTACCCAAAATGAGATATTATAGGATTTCTCTATTTTTGATCATAAGTCATGATATGCATTATTTTTAAACTAATCATTCATTCATTAAATTAGCAATTGTACTTTAAATCCCTTTATGTCAAGTATACAACATAAATGTATATTTTATTTTGTTTTACATTGTATCCTCATTTCTGTCTGAATTCCCAAATTATAGTCTTTTTTATTAGGTTTTTGGACATTTTTGCTTATTCTATTTGTCTCTTTCAGGTATCCTTTAGCTTATGTTTTGCCAAATTTGTAAAATAAAGACATTCCAACATGCATCTTTTCTACAATAAAGAATATTCAAAAATATTTTGAGAACTTTCTTATTTTCTTTAAAATATATGTTATTTTTATTTTATATCTTTAGGGCTATTGATCTATTCAAATTCCCCTTTATTATTTTGGATGGTCTTCTAGTTTCCTTGGCCTTCACTTCTTTTGTGGATAAGTCACCCATTCAATCATGCTAATGTTAAAAACTCCTTCAAACATAAAGCTTCCCAGAAATTACACTTTTAAAAAGTATGTGCATGCTTGCTCATCACTAAGGGGTAATCGGAAAGATAGAATTACATATTTTGAGTGTCATTTTAAGTATATGGAATGTCATACTCCATGTTGAAAAGAATAAATATCTGGCCATTTTTTAAACTCTTCTGACAAAATCTAGAAGGAATTTAGATTACTAGAAAAGTAGTTAATATTTTTCATGCCTTTTCAGGATCCTTCAGTAAAACGTTCTTGAGTAAAGTATATAATGGATTGAAGGCACCATTAAAAAATTCAAAAATAGGGGCCCGGGAGATAGCATGGAGGTAAGGCGTTTGCCTTTCATGCAAAAAGGTCATCGGTTCGAATCCCGGTGCCCCATATGGTCCCCCGTGCCTGCCAGGAGCAATTTCTGAGCATGGAGCCAGGAGCAACCCCTGAGCGCTGCCGGGTGTGACCCCAAAACCAAAAAAGAAAAAAAAATTCAAAAATACATGGTAAATAGATTTATTACTCTCAAAATTATAAATATATAACGTTAGCATAAATGCTTATCATAGAGATGTTTTCTGATAAAAAATAGATTCCTAACTAAAGAGCTCATACTGTTTTATACTATCATCAGGACTACAATCTCAGAGAAGTACATGTAACATGATCTACTTTGGAAATATATTTGGTCAATTAAAAAATAAAATTTGAGGAACTGGAAAGATATTAGAGGGTATTTGCTTTGCTCATCAGTGTCCTGACTGTAAACTCCAACATCCCATATGAGCCCATACACTCCTCTGGTCCTGCTTCCTGAGTGAAGAGCCAAAAGCAAGCCCTGAGCTCAAGCAAAATGTGGCCATAAAACAAGCAAAACAACAGAAAAAAGAAATTGAAATGGACATTCTAGTTTATAAATATGGTTTTGTATGAATGGTATTTAGAAATTTGATTACACTTAAATTCATAATGGTGAATGTGTCAATATGACAAACACATTTTGGTATATCAATTTAAAAAATATCTATTTTTTTAGTTTTTAGTTTCATAAATAATACAATAGTTTTTAGTTTCATAAATAGTACAATAAATTCCTCCAATACATTACCTAGAGTCAAGAAGTGATATACATTTTCTGTTTTCTTAACTTTAAATAAGAAATTAAAAAATCATGAAGCTCTTATAGATAACATAAACTATTCTTCCTCAAAATTAATATAAACGTGATTAATTTGGTACTGTTTACTTTTTATCTTTCCTTTTATTTTTGGGCTGGTGTTTATAACTGGTGCTACTATTCATTGCTTACGCTGGGCTCTGTGAGAGGGCCTCATTTTTTTGAGATGCTCATGGAGCCAGAGGCTATGCTAAGAATTGAGCAACCTAGGTGCATGCATGCAAAACAAAAACCTTCTAAGTTTTACTCTTTCTTAGGCCCTCCCTATTTAATAAATATATACATATGAAATTACGAATAAAATAATATTTGTTTAAATTATGTCATTAAAATTTCATTATTTGTGTAAATTACATAATTAATTTAAATTGCAAATAACTATTTATATATTACCTATAATATATTACTGATTAATTGCTACTCTTATTTAAAAATATTTTAAAAACTCACTTATATTTTTAATAATCAGTACTGCCTAGTCAGTATGTATAATGAATAAAACATTACTAGTCTATAGAAATTTAAATTATATTAGAGTGCTTATACATTTGTGAATACATAACCCTAAGGCATGTGTAAAATATGTTACATAATATATCTAACACATAAGGTAATATAATACAATAAACTTAACTTGAACTTGTAATATCAATAAGACAGGATTTTTAAATATAGTGCTAATTTACAAGGACTTACAAAATGCATCATTATATCCACAGATAATGCTTGTCTAGAAGATAAGACTGGAAAATAACCTTGTTATGAGTTGCTTCATCGATTAATAACTTTTATTAAAGTAGGACTCTACATGCAATTTACTTAAGATTCACTTGTTACCTAGGCGAGCAATTTCAAACCTTCCAATTATGAATCTCATTCTAAGTCTCTGCCTATTGCGATGATGGTAGGGCAATTCTTTTTGAAGTCCAAAAATAACACTCAACTGAATGCACATAGTCTGGATGAACTATATGGGGTAAAACTGGCCAAGCTTCAGAAGAATCAATTGCTCTGATTTTACCACTGGGTAAATGGAGCGAAGCTGATGGTCTAAATTGAAACTAATAGTTGGAATGTTCTACAATGGCCCTGCTCCAGAGCATGTAAGACAAGTCCCTTGAATCATTTAGGCATGAGAAATTACACTTCAATATTCAGTTCATATTTGCTGAAATTATGTGCATTGTGTAACACATTTTGACAACAGAAATGCATCGCGTCTACTTTGTCTAGTTAATAGAACAATTGCTATTGGATCTTTGTCAATAATGACACAATGATAGGAAAAAATGCTTCTAACAAAAACTATTGCTACAGTAATTACAGCCTACTCTAATAATAACCTTTCCTATTTCACATTATCCTTGGGCTCCAAATTGCATATGTTAGTCATTCTAAAGTTAGCTCACTTACATCAATAAATAGGAAGTAGCAAGAAAACTTTCTTCGATAATTTCATTTTTATATATGTAAGCACTTGATAGACTAATATAACTATGATTTGAAAAACTTAACAAGAAACATAGATGGTCCATAATAAATATGCATTCCACTTCAAGCTTTCATTTCCATGTGAAATTATTTATATTAGTTTACCTATAATTCTTGTGTTTATATTATAAGTATTGTGACACTATTTTAGTATGTTTCTGTAAATTATATCAATGGTATGTAATAAATTATCTAGGAAAATCAGTTTCCTGGAATTTTGAATATACTTTTTATAAATAGTGCATGTATGCAGTAACTTGTTGTTTTTTAATTATTCTACAATAAACATCTAATGCAATGAGAATTGCTTTAAAATCAAGAGGTCATAATATATTTCATATATGTAAAAAGTTTCATATGATAGAGATTATATTTTTCTTGATCTTCCTTGTATGTTCATTGCTAAGTCATTCATACCCAGTACATAAAGGATAGTAAGTAGGCATTTGATGAATTATGTATGAATAAGAAAAAAGAGAGAATATTTTGTTTTATAATTCATGCAGAAAAAATATTTAGAAGTTGTGGAGGCCAGGATTTCCTGACTTGTTTAAGTACGTTCTTAACAAGTCGTTTGCTTTGACATGAAGATGCAAAAGTGAACATAACAAGTTACTGAATTAATGTATCTACCGTCATTTTTAAATATCTTTATAGCAAAATTTCTGGAAATTTCTAATATACTTATTTCGTTTTAACAAGATAACACTAATTCATTCAATTATTTTTAATTTTATCATTCAGCTAAATATTTGAAATATTTTTGAAATTATATACAAACCTGCATTGTTATATTCTTTAGAAAAAATGATATATTGCTAATCACTAATTTCACAGCAATTAAGGAAAATTGTAAAGTCGTAAACATACTCTACCACATTCAAATGGAAAATGTGAGATAATGATTATATTGGTTAGCTTTACTTGGGCAATTATTAATTTATTATGTATATGCATATAAAATATAAGCTCGCCCATTTTAATGTCTTATTTAGAAAATTACTTCAATAATACTGAGAAAAATCAAATAAAGTATATTATACATGTCAGTTAGTAGGGACATGTTAGTAGAGTATTTTCATATTCTTTTATTTTTCTTTTTGGTTTTTGGGTCACACCCAGCAGTGCTCAGGGGTTACTCCTGGCTCCATGCTCAGAAATTGCTCCTGACAGGCGGGGGGGGGGGGGCGGATATGGGGCAACGGGATTCGAACCCATGACCTTTTGCATGAAAGGCAAACGCCTTACCTCCATGCTATCTCCTGGGCCCCGAGTATTTTCATATTCTTTACCCTTTTTAAATATAAGCTTCTTGTAGAATATTTTTCCTGCCTGACTTGAAAGTTTTCACCATTGGTCTTTGACCAAGAATTTGTCCTTGACCTTCTTCTCCCATGTTTCCTTACACCTTTTAGTTCTAAAGTGAGGTACTAGGGTTGTATATACTACTATTAATTCTACATCTAAAATATAATAAATCAAATAATTAAGAAAAATAATTTTTTTTGGTTTTTGGGCCACACCCAGTGACGCTCAGGGGTTACTCCTGGCTATTCGCTCAGAAGTCGCTCCTGGAAGGCACAGGGGACCATATGGGGAACCGGGGGATCGAACCGCGGTCCGTCCTAGGTTAGCGCAGGCACCTTAGCTCCAGCGCCACCGCCCGGCCCCCAGAAAAATGATTTTAAATGAACATTATAAAGCAATTTAGAATACCATTTTTAGAATCATTTAAAATTAGGAAAATCATATGCACTAATACTGGTTTCACATGACATTGATAAACAAGAGTCAATTTTTTTTTTAAGTTTAACAAGTCAATTGCCAAAGACAAAAAAACAAAAACAAAACTTTCAGGAAATCATCATGAGCTGAAGAAGTTGGATTTATTACTCTTTACAGAAAAGGCAAACATACAACATGGAGAACTAAGGGCTGTTCAGTACTAAGGGCATTTTCAGTCTTTTTAGAAAGACATATTGTAGGACTTAAATTTTGATGACATCACTAAAGACATTTCAAGGAACTCAGGCTTCACTTAGGACTATATGCTGTCAGAAAGTGGGACACCGTTATGATTGAGTATCACAACACATTCCCTGTAAGAAACTAAGTCTAGGGCATGAAACAGCTGTCACTGACTTTATCAGAGAGACAGTGAGAAGCCGGGTATTTCACTTTATCTTTTACAATAATCTGATATTGGAATAGTCCTTGGATTATTTATTCTCACCAGACTGACAAGTTGTTCTAAGCTATGAGTTATGCAGGGGCCGGAGAAGATAGCATGGAGGAAGGGAGTTTGCCATGCATGCAGAAGGATGGTTTTCAAATCCGGGCATCCCATATGATCCCCCAAGCCTGCCAAGAGCGATTTCTGAGTATAGAGCCAGGAGTAACCCCTGAGCGCTGCCGGATTGACCCCAAATCAAAAACAAAAACAAGAGTTATGTGAGTTTGTATAAACAGTGACTCCTCCTACAAACAGCTGAAAGCATTAGACCATTTCATATATTTAGTGAGTTTTTCTTTGTCAGAATTTAGTGCAATGGTTACCAGCTATCTAATTCACAAGCAGATGCTCTCAAAATTATTAAGTAACAATTCTGAAAAGGATGTCAGCTCTCTTGGGTAATTCATTTAAATTTCAGATGACATAACTTGCTCCCCAAATCTTTGTTAATAAGGGAATACTCTTCAAACAAGAATCAGCAAGTATCCCTGAGAAAAGAAAGATATGTTCTGGATGGTTATTTGTCTCAAATGAAATATTCTATCTTTCACCCCAATGTTACTGAGATATACTTGACAAAAGAACTACACATGGAACTCACAGGAAAGATGGTATAAGTTCTAAGGAACTTGTCTTGCATGTAAGTTTTTTCCTGACAGCAATACAAAGAGTGATCCCTGAGCACAGAAATAGTAGTAAGCCTTAAGCAACACTGCAAGTGTCCCTAAATTAAAAATAAAATAAAATCACACATATTGGGAACATACATTGTTATTTCTAAATATGATGAAACTTAATCAAAACTATCTCATCAACATGTTTGTCGCTTCACAGAATCAGTTTTGTTTTTAAAGAATGAGCAGGTTGGTAAAATAATTAATGTACCCTGAGCAAATTTCAAATAGCAGAGTCTTGTTAATTAATCCTAAATTATTGAGCATTAGATATTTGGAGCTTAATCATCTTTCATAACAAAAACACAATTTAATTTCTCCCTGATACCTGCTCCCCAATTTCTACTTTTAACCTTATATTTCTACTTCTGTAAATTTGACTATTGTGATTACACCTCTACATTAGTCTGTTATAATCTAAATTCATAGTAAAATGTCCTCCAAGTTCAATCATGTTACGCCAACATTAGGCTTTCATCCTTTTTTCAAAGGTTGAACAACTTCTCATTGTGTTTATTTTTATACATCATCTGATGAGGGGATGTTTCCTAATAAATTAGGTAGTTTTATACCTGTTCAAAACTTTGTCTACATAAATTGAAAATATATATTTGTTGATATGTTTGCAAGCCTTTGCCAAGCCATATTACAAAGAGGTGTGAGGCAATCTAAGCACTCCCACCTACTTCAAGTAGTATTCTCTCTTTAAGAGTCCCGGCATGGCATTGACTTACTTCTTTGTGGATGAATATGCTTTCAAACATTCATTTCCAGTATAGGAACATTTCATCCATAGGAAACATTCAAGCAGCTTGTCCCTTTCTCCTACACTCAAATTACTTGAATGTGTTAGTTTTCATTTTTTTTCTGCTTTGAAATGAGTATTGACAGAGTCATGACATTCATATTATGCACTGGATAATGATTCTGGAATTATTTGATCCAACCAGAGCAAGCAGTAATGTCAAGTAATGTCAAGGCCATAGTAAGTTTCAAGATTTTCTTGAACATGCATAATTTTGTTCTTTAGTTAAATGCTTGTAATTCTCATGGTGCTGAGAGAAATATGCTTGTATGTCTGGTCTTTGACTTTGGTTGTCAGAATTTCTTTTTAACTTTTATACATCCATTTATCTTTCTCAATTTCCTCTATTTTCCTAAATTTTTCAATTGTACTCACTTTATCCATTTAACTATGTTCTTTTCTTTTTTTTTAGCTCTTAGAAAAGTTAAACTAGGGCCAGAGAGATGGCATGGAGTAGGGTATTTGAATCCCGGCATCCCATATGGTTCCCCTAGACTTCCAGGAGCAATTTCTGAGTATAGACCCAGAAGTAACCCCTGAGTGCTGCCAAGTGTGACTCAAAACCAAAAACCAAAAACCAAAACCAAAACAAAACAAAACAACAACAAAAAAACCCCAACAAAGTTAAACTATAGAGGGACTTAGAGACCCCAGACTCTGAGCTCACCAAGGAGAATGTTTCTTTTGGTGGATGGGGAGAAGAGACACATTTCTTCTGGGAATGGAGAGTTTGAAGCCCCAAACTCAAGAGTTTCAATCACTTTAGAGTGTGATCATGGTTCCCGAAAAACTGACCCCCAAACCGTATCAAAGAGGAAACTCAATTCTGAGAGGAGAGAGCCCAGAAATCTTAGGGACAGACACTGCTCCAAAGCAGAGATCTCCAGAGCCTCAGCCTAGACAGGCAGGTAGACAGAATGCAACAGTGGGCACCCTACGCACACCCATCTTCCCCAGCATCAGACACCCCAGACTCTGGACACAGGGGAGGAAGGGTCGTACGAATCCCCTCCCCTCATAGGTTGCCTACTCCCACCTCTTCTTATTGCTCCAGTCTTCATTTTTGGGTCACAGGGAGTGCTTGGGCTCCTGGGAGGTTATGTAAGACAGGTCCTGAAACTTAAGGGGGTTGGGTAAGGGAAAAGACCTCTACCTAAGAAGTTAGCTAACCTGGAGAGGAATATCAGAAGGGCATGAGGGGCAAAAGCACCTGGTGACTGTCCCCAACGTGCTGCCCTCATCTCTCTCTTCCCCTGCGGGGTTATCAGTATAGATCATTGAGGTTATCTCAGTCCCCATAGCATCTGTGTCGATGCCATACAGGAGTGCATCTCTCCTCACCTGCTAGCATCTAGCCATGCCTTCGCCTATTCACCCCCTACCCAGTGACAGCTGGCTTCTCAACTTATTCCTGTTCTTCCCTAGTTCAACAAGTTGCCAGTCCCAACCTAAATGGCAGAGAGCGCTCTCTTCACCTACTGAGGTTCAAGTTTCTCAGACCCTCTCCGTGTTAAAGGCCCCTGGGAACATTGTATATGGATTGTTATTAGTTACATTCTGGAATTTCAGGTGACTCGAGCATCCAATACGAACTCATCAAGTCTGCAGGTGGTCTCCTATCCATGTTGTTTAACAGCCAGCTGTGTTGGAGTAGATAAGCTAAACCCACAAGGTTGTTAAAATAACCAGCAGTGAAGCATCAAATTAATAATCCTTGACTTCTTTAAATGTCAGTTTATTGTACATCACCAGATAACCAGATAAAGTTACCTCCTGGTAACTTTAGCAATAGATCTCATTCAATTAGTGGCCATTAAAAAATTAATGTAATATTAATTCAAAATAATGTTCCCAGAGACATAGTAAAGCATATATGTAAGTAGCTTGTGCCAGCACTAACTAATATTATTGTGAAGATTTTCTGAAATAAGATTGAGAAGGTCATTTTAACATTCTTCAAGGTCAGAGGAGAATGAATTTATCTGACCAGAATTCCCCAAAACATTTGTTAGGTTCTCTGAGACATTTTAAGTTTGAAAAAAAAAAAAATAGAACTCGCAGGATCAAAATTTTAGTGGTGTTAAGCTCCTTGAATATTAGTACTTACATTGAATCCATTATTTACTTCATTTTACCAGAGAAGAGAGGAGACAACATATGACTAGTGCTAGGGACCTCATCAGTAGAAAAATTGTCAAAATATCTTCCCTAAATATTCTTTCTCAGATGTTTCCAGAACAACTCTCATACATTAAATTTCCCAGAAGCATATCATAGTTCAGTGTCCTGTATTTATATGTATGCACTTATAACATATAAGTAAAGACATATTCATATATAGAGTATATATAAGGTTAAGAGGGAAGGAAACAATTGTGCAGAAAACAAAATTAAACATAATCTGCTATGTATACCTCATAAAGCACTGGAAGAACTGGAGGGTTTGAAATAACATCAATTTAAGGATGACATAATATTAAAATAGTTACACACAATAGTCAGATTTATTCAGTCACTCCATGGAGGCTAGTCTTAAGAAGAACAAGACCTCAAGACTTGGAGCATATTGTCTTTTAAAGTTGAAAAAGACGATGATAAATCCTCTTGGTTTTCACCTTGAGAGGAGATCTCAATGAATCATCTTGTGGCCATGTAATCACTTCACATATAACAGAAAAAAAGTATTTTGGTGATTCTTTATTCATGATGTATTCACATTCTTTCAAAAGGGACATTATCAAAATTACATCTTATACAAAAAAGTTGAATGTTCCATTATATCAAGTTCTTTTATTGACCCCAGGCTGTGTGAATGATCATCAAAGAGGTAAAGCATGTCACCGCACAAAAACTTGCTTGAAGTCAAGTTGAATAGTCTGACTATAGAATAAAGATAATAAATGACTTTCAATTCAATTTAGAGGATTCTGGAACTCACTAGAAAGTCCATCATTTCTACAGGAAAATTTTAGCCAGTAAATTGGTTAGAACACTAATTTACTTCCAGCAATATGGAAATAGAATTAATATTGAAAGCAAACATTTTTCCCTTTCAAAGAATTCAACACTACATAACAATGTTTAGTTGACATAAAGCAGTCTGTCTGTGGCAATGAGTCTAAGATCCCACTAAATGTCAGCTTATTGCAGTTGTTAAGGACATAGTGAAGATAATAGAAACATCATTCTAATGAACAAAAGAATTCATGCTTGTCACATTGATCATATCCTTCAGCAATTTCATGCAACTCATCTTTTCTTTCTGAGTACTCAAGCTCATACATAAACAAGGAAATGACTGCATAAATATTCTAAAACACCCTGTTTCTGTCATTATGAAGTCATGATTATGCTTGATGAATTATTTAAGTACATCTGAAATGGACAACAATTAATATGATTGATATTACTGAAGAATACATATATTTGATGAAGATGAAGCAGTCACACTTTGATGTAAAGAAAATATTTTAAATATAAATGAGAGGAGAAAGTAGTGGTTTATAATAAGCTATTTAATTCTTTCTGAAGAGAAATGTCAGAATAATTTTGCACAAATTATAATTTTGTCTAGTCAGTATTTTTTGATAAAAATCACTGCTTCATCAGTATATAAATTTAATTAAATAAATCTTCCTTGTATTTAAATGCTATTTGTAAAACAAAATTATCTTTGGCTATTTATTTATTTCCTTCTCATTTTAAAAGATGATCTGATACTTAGTTTTTTCAAAAGATCTACAGACATCTATTTACTAGTTTCCCTAAAAGGCATTTGGATTGTAAAGGTAAACTAAAACCATGAAATAGTTACTCATTCTATTTGTATATATTCATTAAATTTAATAACAAATGTGGAAAATTCTATTCTATAGAAATAGTTATTACATTGATGAATTCTCACTTTGAAGATACATTTTGTAAAATATATACATGTATATTATATATGCACTCTCAGTTAAAACTTTAGAAAAATTCGAGTCTGGGCTTAAAGCTCAGAGTTAGATGTAAGGCAATTTATTTATGTAGGAACAACATTTGTTGCTTCAACCCTTGTTGTAAGACTAGATTTATGGTTTTATTTCAGTCCTCAATTTACTTCTTTATCAGTCACCATTATAAATTTCTTTGAATGTAAGTGAAAAGTTCGCTGCAATTCTTTATTTCTGACTGACTCACCTAAAACACCATCTAACATTAAGCATATCTTATATAAATCATTTATTTGTTTGTTTATTTTGGGGGCCATAGCTAGTGGTGTTTAGGGCTTATTCCTTTCTGTTCTGTCCAAAGAATGTACTCATATTGTTACTCAAAAGACCATATCAAGACAGGGGATTGAATCTGGCTGCTATGTTCAAGACAAGCTCCTTACTCATTGTACTATAACTCCAGCTCCATATTTTTATACAAATTTTTAAAATTTTATAAAAATTTTAAATTGAAAAATATATCCATGATGAATGTATATTTATAATAAGATAGAAATGCATTTTTTCGTGCATTAAACAATGTTAAATATAAAATAAATTATATTTGAGTTAAAGTAATATTGATGGTATGTTGCTATTTCTAAATATGGGAAACATGATTTCAAATGATGGGAAAATGGTATAATGAGTAAGAACTTCCAAGAAGTAGCATACATAACTTGACAGAGCAAATGAGGCAGATTATGAAAGTGAGTATGGCTCATCTAAGATAAGTAAAATGATTCAGCTATTTGTAACAGAACAATTGGCAGACAAACAAGTAGCATATTTCCCCAGGCTGGTACTTAATAAATGATGTGCAAATGAATTGATTCTATTTGTGTTCTACATACAAATAAAAATGTATAGGCAGATGCTATAAAAGCTTCAATGATCCTGGGCAACACAAAGGAAAATAAAACTAATGAGAATTCTTATAAACTATATTTGAAAAACACAAATTTTACTTTTAACATCATTAGGTGTTTAAAGAGATGTTTTCTATCTACACTCCATAAGCATTGTGCAATTTTTAAAAGTCAAGTTCAGATGCAGTACACATTAAATAATATACAATCCAACTCATTCTGAATAAATATCTAATGTGCATTAATATGAATCCAAATAAACATGATTATATATTCACTTTTATTATACAATTTTCTAGAAAGGAAACATGAATATATATTTAAGTTTTCTTAAACTATTGAAAGATTAGCTATACCAATAATAGCTTTGTACATAAGAAATAGTTATCTCTTTGATGATTTAATCTACTATGACCTAGATATATTTTTCATTTTACTGAGAATATATTTAAGTATAAAATATACTGGGAAGTAAATGATCTTTAAATCAAAAAAACATACCCTCTAATATATTTGTAATATACTTTCCATATAGACAAAATAGTTAAAAAATGAAATTAAAATAAGTGCATACTAGCTATACTTAAATAGAATTGGCCAGTATAAATGTGCTATATGACTGACTTAGATGGCAAAGAAATTGGAAAATTTTAGCTCTTAAAAAAGAAAAATACTCCCATTTCAAGTCCCTGTAAATGTTAAGGGACTTAACTAAAACATTTATTTATTCCTGAAGCAAGTATTGATGTACTTATAAAGGAACTTATAAGAATTGTACCCTGTTCTTGAACATGTCAATACCAATCATTGCCCCATTTTATCTTTTCTCACTTCCCAAAATTGGCCAAGCTCTTTGTTTTTAGATTCTGTTTTCTTTTTTGTGGTGTTGTGGATCAAGTCTAGCTCTATACGTGCTCTTTATCACTGAAGTATATCTCTAGAATCTGAGTAGATTCTTCTAGCAGATCCCACACTAAACCTAGATATCTATGTTTCTGCAAACAGAGTAATGAGTTACATAAGGTGGATATAAAAGATGAAAGACTTTTCAATATAAATATCATGCCCATCTGCAATAGCACAGTTGATAATTGCATGACAACCCCAGAAAGAATATTTGTTTAGAATCTCTGTGGAAGTTTGGTACTGAGAAAGAGCCATCTCCAAAAAATATTACTAAAATCTCATTCAAATTATGCCCACTATTAAATCAAATTAAACTATTTCTATAAATGTATTTCCCCAATGATTTGTGTAGATATTGCAAGTTTACTAGAATATGTCACACTACTTCTTTGGCTTAGTATTCTTATTATATTGGGTAATCAGATTTCCTTAAAAACAGTGCAACTCACTCTGGGTTATGACTTTAGTGTATGATTTTAGTATATACTTTGCATGAATAACTAGCTCCTATACTTAATTTCATTGATTTGCTCTCAAATTTGTTGCTGAAATAAAGATTGGAGCCCTTATTTTCAGAAGACTGCTAAAAGCTTTAATCTAATAAGGACTTTTTCTATAACAGTATTATGCATCCAACACTATGAACTCACTGGACTAGGGCTCTGGAATATTTTCGAGAGTATCTTTAGGGGCTGGAACACTAATTTCTAGTAAGCAGATAGGGTATTTGGCTTGAAAGCAGCTGGCCTGCGTTAAATCCTTGTAATCATATGGTCCTCCTTACATCATTAAGACTGAAACCTGAGGGGCCCTGGAGATAGCATGGAGGTAAGGCGTTTGCCTTTCATGCAAAAGGTCATCAGTTCGAATCCCGGTGCCCCATATGGTCCCCTGTGTCTGCCAGGAGCAATTTCTGAGATTGGAGCCAGGAGTAACCCCTGAGCACTGCCGGGTGTAACCCAAAACCAAAAAAAAAAAAAAAAAAAAAAAAAAAAAAAAAAAAAAAAAAAAAAAAAAAAAAAACTGAAACCTGAACACAGACCACAATTAAGTAGCACTATAAGGTGTGATACAAAAAGACAAAAAATGTAGTTTCTAATAGCTTATTCTATAACAGACGGAGCAGAACCTTTGGAACCATGATTTCCTAGAGTTTGGCTTAGGAAACTAGCAAAAACATGGAGCATATGATACAGAAAACTGAACAGATCAACAATGTTGGAACAACCTCTAGAACCATGAAGACTCTACCCTAGGCCTTGTCCTAGGACATTTGTAAATTCTGAGAGTGCTTTCTACAGTGACCTGA
>PVKC010021837.1:0-17968 GCA_004027635.1 Crocidura indochinensis
GAAGTGGAAGTTGATCCTCAACACCTGGTTTCTTGGGGAGCTGTGGATTCAGTCAGACTGGAGTGAGGGTTTGCTCTTTGTAGGAAAAGGAACATCAGTCCTAGACCATGCCCAGACTTTTAAGGCCCATCACGTTCTCTCACAGAAAAGAAGTTCAGGAGGAGATGAGCAGTGAAGTAAAACCAGGCTTTATTGGAGAAAGGGAAGGGAGAGAATAAGAAAGGGAGAGAAAAACATGCTTAGGAGAGAGCTCAGCATCAAACCCAGCATCAAAGTAGGAAAGTCCATATCTCAAGAGGCAGATGTGGCAACATTGCATGTGGGGACCATGTTCATGGACCCAGGAGCACATGTGTGTGTCTCTGTTGTTCCAAGTTGGTTTATATAGGGTTTCTCCTAACCTGCCCCATATGAGGCTTTTTTTTTTAACTTAGGGGAGAGACTGCTGCTCAGTGGTTGCACAAGGAATCAATTGAGATCAGTCAATCTTCTCTGACCTTTCTTTCCTAGCCTTTGTTCATGCTGGAACTAAGGATAAGGCTATTATCAGGCTTTAGTTCCAGTATCCACAAGGTGTGTCTTGGTAATCGTAGTGCTAGGAACAAGAGTCACTTCTTCAAATTCCATCTCTTGGTTTTATTATGCCCCAAGAACTTTCATGACACCCCCTGTACTCATTGCTAAGCACTTGTACCTCTCCTATTCCAGACAGCCTATGCTTTGTATTAATGGAGCATCCTCAGGGAAAGGCAGAATTGTAGGTCCATCCCTTACCACAAAAGTGTGCACAAATGTAGAATTCAATACCTTTTTTTTTGTTTTTTTTTGGGGGGGTCACACCCAGCAGTACTCAGGGGTTACTCCTGGCTCCATGCTCAGAAATTGCTCCTGGCAGGCACGGGGGACCATATGGGGCACCGAGATTCGAACTGATGACCTTTTGCATGAAAGGCAAACGCCTTACCTCCATGCTATCTCCCGGGCCCCAGAACTCAATACCTTAATTTACCTATTATCACATGTGTTAGGTGCCTGTAGTATGGTGAGCAACTGCATATGTCGCAGACCTCTTTCTGGATATTATTACCACATCTATAAATGCTCACAACCCATATGGTACAACATCTACTTGTACAACTATAAGCTATATTAAAAAGTGCTGTTTAGGGCCTGGAGAGATAGCATGGAGGTAGGGCATTTGTCTTGCATGCAGAAGGACTGTGGTTTGAGTTCCAGCATCCCATTTGGTCCTCCAAGCCTGTCAGGAGTGATTTATGAGCATAGAGCCAGGAGTAACTCCTGAGTGCTGCTGGGTGTGACCACCTATCCCCCACAAAAAAGTGCTGTTACATCATGCACATAAGATCCTGGTCCAATGACTCTAAGAAATGAGTTAACTGACTTCCTGGCAATGCCAGTATTTACAACAACAGTGGAAGAACATAATGCTCTGTATGCAAATTCCCATCACCTCCATGTACAATATAGAATTACACTAAGACAAGCCAGACATATTATTTTGAGCTGTTTGGTCTGTGCTCCTCTGTACTGCAAAAGTCATGTGGCAGGAGCTAACCCTCATGGTTTCAGAACAAATGAACTATGACAAATGGATGTGACCCATGTTAATTTTTTCCCAATGAACCATACCTGCATGTGGTCATTGAAGCTTTTTCAAAATTTATATGGCCAGTCCCTTATGTCATCAGAGAGAGAGAGCTAAAGCAGTTTGCTCCTTTCTATTGCAGTGTTTTTTAGTTATGGGAATTCCTGATACAATCAAGATGCATAATGGACCGACGTATACAAGCAAGACTTTCCAAGCCTTGTGTAATGAGTGGCAGATAAAGCACATAACGGGGATACCACACAATCCACAAGGACCAGCGATAGTTGAAAGAGCTCATAAAACACTTAAAACACAATGAAAAAAAAAATGAGGAATGTCTTCAAATGACTATAAATATCATTGTTTTCTCTAAATGTTCTAAGTCTTCCACCAGGAGAACCATACGCAATCACTGAGAAACATTTCCAGGAAGACTAAGAATTCAAAGACAATTAGCTCACCCATTTGTTGAAAATTGCCAAGGACTGGGTTGCAGGAAACTTGATCATCAGAGGAAGAGACTATGCTTCTATTTCCACAGAAGACTCCCCCATATAAGCTATGGACTCCACTGTGCCATATAAGAAATCATCCAATTTAAATCCTAGAAAGATTTTGGACTTTTATTTTTTTTGTTGGTTTTTGTTTGTGTGGTTGGTTGGCTTTTGGGCACACCTGGTGCACTCAGGGGTTACTCCTGGCTAAGTGCTCAGAAATCGCTCCTGGCTTATGGGACATTGGGGGATCAAATTGCAGTTCATCCAGGGTCAGCTGCATGCAAGGCAAACACCCTAATGCTGTGCTATAGCTCTAGTCCCAGATTTTGGACATTTTATCATTTTAAAAGACTATGAAAAAAATCTTTATTCCAAGCAACTTTGCTTCATCTACATAATACTTTAAGATTATTTAGGAACTTAAATAGTCATTTGTTTTGTTTTATTTTATTTTACTTTTTGAACAAGTAAGATCCCATTTAGCTGTTATTGATATTAGTTAGTGATAAAGAAGAAAAATTCTGGGGCCCAGGAAATAGCATGGAGGTAAGGCGTTTGCCTTTCATGCAAAAGGTCATCGGTTCGAATCCCAGTGCCCCATATGGTCCCCCGTGCCTGCCAGTAGCAATTTCTGAGCATGGAGCCAGGAGTAACCCCTGAGCACTGCCAGGTGAGACCTAAAAACCAAAAAAAAAAAAAAAAGAAGAAAAATTCTGACATTACAATACTCCTACGTCAGCAGGAAGTAGTAAAAGAAAAAAGATCACACCCTCCTTCTTCCCTGACCACAGAGTTTACATTTCAACATAGTTCCTGTTGCTGTAAATATTGTTGTAAATAGTTATGTAGTTTCTCTCTTTTTCTGATAGTTCTCAGGCCCACAAGCAACTTAGAAATAGGAATCAAATTATAGGTAAGCAAGTTCTGTTGTTACCCTACATTTACCAAACAACATTTTTATGTTTTCCTTTCTCTTCCCTTGACAACGGAGTGAAAAGTCTCCCTGGAGTGAAAAAAAACGAAACTTAAAAAATGACCTTCAAAGGGATCCTGAAGTCTGCTAGCTCTTGATTCTCCTTCCCAAACTGAATGATGACATAGACTGAAGTATTTGGTTATGGAAAATCAGTCATCCTCTGATTATTCTGTGCAGATCTGAAGACATCATCGAACTACAGACCTTTGGATCTGACCTACTTGGAACTACCTACCCTAAAAACTTTTAAATATGAAAAGAAAGGAGGAGAATTAGTTCTACAGTCCAGTACTAGTCAGTCATAAAAGGGGTCCACCCTTTAAGTAAGACCCCAATTGTGATTGGCTGACTTAGTCTATAAACACCCCAGGGCAGACTTGGGGTGGTATTAGCAGAAGAGATAGTTGAAGGAGTAACTGTTTCTACCCCTGGCCACAGCTTTTCTCCTTGATTTGGACAGAATCTGCATCCTTTTACTTTATACCATATACCCATTCCTTTTACCTGGTCCTCAATCTGACCTTTCCCTGGTCCCAAATCCATCTTTCTCTCTTCCTCTTTCTCTCTCCCCTGGCTTAGGGGTTTGTCATAGGTCCCTGGGCTTCTCTAATAAAAAAGATTGAGATATTTGTCAGAGTCTTGCCTGCAAGACCCTATGGATACCAGCAGCGTGGGCCCATCTCTGGCAGCTTGGCTCTAACAGGGACCCTTCACTATCTATCTGCCTGCTTTAGTGGCATTACTTATAAATAGAGGCAAAGCTGCAGTGTGCACACGTCAGGTGGGGAGAGCAGAGGAGGCATGTTTGCGCATGATGAGTTGGAGAAATTATGTCTCATTTGTGGATGGATATGTGAGGCCTATGGTGAAGAATGCAGAAAGCAATGAACTGGAGCAGAGCATGGGGAATTCCCCTGCAACCCCAGGCTTTTGTTCTCCCTCTAGAGAGCAGGGACCTTTCTCTCGGGGTAATGGTGGGGATTTAGCATGAAGCCACACAGTCAGAGCTCCTCAATATTCCAGCATCCCCCAGAACTCCCTTAAAAGATTTACAAACTCCAAAGCCTTTCACATAAATCCTGTCTTTTCCCCCTGCATACACTTGCATTGATGTTATCAAAGCCAATGAAGAAGGCAGGAATCAGGAAAAGGATACATTGAATGCTCCTCCAGCACTGTACCCTGGGAGGTGGCTTTGTTAGAGCATGAGAAGAGATGATCTGGTGGTGGTGTGAGATCTGCAACCCTAGCTTCATGCAGGGAACTCCAAAAGCACAGATGTGGCTGAATGGGCACCCTCCACCAGCTACTAGGATGGGTCACTTAACCTTGTTGCTTTTGGTTTGTTTTATTTTGGGACCATATCCAGCAATGTTCAGGCCTTATTCCTGGATCTGTGCTCAGGGATCACTCCTAGTAGGGCTCAGGGGGCCTTATGGGGTACCAGAGATCAAACCAGGTCATCTGTACATAAGGCAAGCATCCTCCTCACCATACTATCAATCCATCCCCTAAGCTCTGTAGGTTTTTGTTTGTTTGTTTCTGGATTATACCTGGTGGTTCTCTGGGACTAGCCCTGGCTTGGTGTTCTAGGGTTAGCCCTGGTGGAGCCTAGGATGGAACTTGGGCCTCTTGCATTCAAAGCTTATGCACCAGTCTAATGAGTCATTTTCCCATCCCCATCCCCTGATTATTTCAGTTGAAAAAACACGAAGACTGGTTATTCTGAGCTGGGGACTTGGCATTGTTCTCTAGAGAAGGGATGGAGCAGATTGTGACTTCAAGGGAAACAGCTGTTAGCTTGATAGTGGTTTTTTTTTTTTTTTAAAAAAAAAAAGTCCACTAAAATGGGAATGTTAGTAAATTTGCATCATGGCCAGGACCAGAGCATCTGATGGGTACATTAGTGAGATCAGCGAACAAGGCGTGGCTATGGAATGATGAAATATTCCACCATCTGGAAGATCGCTTCCCAGTGAGCAAGGCACATGGTTACAAAAGCTTGCAGACATAAGAGTCAATCTGAGGACAAGATAGAAGTCTGGGAGAGGGTTCAAAGGACTGGAGTGCATACGTTGCCTGTAGGAGGTCCTGATTCAATCCCTTACACTGTGGGGGAGCAAACTTCACATACTGAGTCAGGCAGAAATAGCTCCCCAGGATTGACCAAACTTTCTACCCCCCACCCCTAAAAGTCCTTTTCAAAGGACAAGATGGATCAACAGATTTTTCTTCAACCAAATATAAAAAATTCCTCCGTATGTTTTCAGGCCCCACATAGCAACTGAAGTTCAAGAAATTACTACTTGTTGAGTTTTAGTGTGACAGCAAAGAAAATAATTCACAGTGATCTGAAAAGACTGTTAAAAATCCTCCTCTTTTCTCTGACTGCCTATGTGTCTGATGCCAGATTTTTTTCAGAGTCCAACCACAATCTCATAACACAGAAAATTGAACGTGGGGCCCACAAAAGAAACCTGCTATCATCAAGGAAACCAGGCATTAAGGAGATTGTAGAAATGCAAAACCATGTCATTCTGCTTATGAGATTTTTTGGTTTTGAAAATTGTCACATTAAAGAAAATTAACATGTTATTGATTTAAAAAATATTTTGAGTGGGAGAGTTATGGGTAAGGCATTTGCCTTGCATGTGGTCAACCAACTGGAATTTGATTTCCAAGCATCCTATATGGTTTCCCAAGCTCTGTCAGGAGTGATCCCTAAGCTTGGAACCAGGAGTAAGCCCTTAGCATTGCTGGGTATGGACCTAAAACATTAAAAAAAAAAAAAAAAAGGAAAATTATTTACTTTTGGGCCATACCTAGCTCAGGAGCTAATTTCAGTGCAGCTCTTGGGAATCCCTTGTGTGTGTGTGTGTGTGTGTGTGTGTGTGTGTGTGTGTTTGTTTTGGGGTCACACCTGGTGATGCTCAGGGGTTACTAATCAAAATATATACTTATTGACATATTTTGTGGAGAATTAGGGGTGCATCTGGCAGTGTTTGGGACAACTCTGTCTTTGTGCTCTGGGGTCACTCTTGGCAGTGCTTGGGGAACCACAGGGTACCAGTGGCAATTTCTGAGTGCTTAGTGAGAAGTAACCCCTGAGCATCAAATGGGTGTGGCCCAAAAAAAATGATTGTCGTGGACCGGAACAATGGTGCAGCAATAAGGCGTTTGTTTGCCTTGTATGTGGCTGACCCAGAATGGATCTGAGTTCAATCCCCAGCATCCCATCTGGTCCCCCGAGCCAGGAGTGATTTCTGACTGCATAACCAGGAGTAACCCCTGAGTGTCACTGGGTGTGGCCCAAAAACAAAACAAACAAACAAAAATGACTGTCGTTTAAATTTATCATTGTCATCATTGTCGTCGTAGTAGCAGCAGCAGCATCGGTATCTGCAGTAGTAATTTTTAGTTTGGGGACCACACCCAGCAATGCTCAGAGATTACTCCTGGCTCTGTTCAGGGATCACTCCTCGTGGTATCTGATCTTGGTGATCTAACCAAGACACTAAGTCATTTAGCTTTGGCCTTGACCTGGTCAAATCCCAGCACTTTACACACTAAGTGGTAGGCCCCTGACCCCAGAAAACTGCATTCCAGTCCTTGGAGCTATCGCTCAGACCCATTTCACAGTCTCTGGGCCCAGAGAGTACAGTGGGGAGGGTGCTTACCTTTCATTCAACTGAACCAGCACCACATACTATGATCCCTCCAAGAGGGATCTTTGAGTGTAGAGTCAGGACTAAGCCCTGATCACTACCAGGAATGTCCCCAAAACAAAACAAAACAGAAAGGCACTAAGAGGGAATAGGGGATAGCTTGGGGATACAATCCCTGCATTTGTTCTTGAGTTTGATCCCTGGCAATAAGTGGTCCCCCAAGAACCTCTAGGCATAGCTGAGAAGACTCTTGAGCATCACTGAACCCAAGTGGCACATTGTTGCCAGGTCTGAGGACTGAATAATCCTGCCTGGTGACTGGAATGACCCCCCCCAGGTACCCTGAGCACTGCTGGGAGTGTGGAAATTAAAATTTAATTTAAGTTCAATATCTCAAATAGCATAAAAACCTTAAGCTTAGGGGACAGAAAGATAGCATGGGGGGATCATATGGGATGCCGGGGGATCAAACCGCGGTCCTTCCTTGGCTAGCGCTTGCAAGGCTTACCTCTAGCACCACCTCACCGGCCCCGGACGACGATAATTTTTTAAAAAACATTTAAAAAATGAAAAATGGTCAGTTCACAAGTAAATTGCATGTCCTAGGGAGTTCAATTTAAACTGGTCATATTATTGATTTTTGTTTTATTGTTTTTTGATTTTGAACCACATCCAGCAGTGCTCAGAGGTCACCCTGTCTCTGCACTCAGGAATTACTCCTAGTGGTGTTTGGGGGACCACACGGGATGCCTAGGATCAGATTCAGGTTAGCCGCATGCAAGTAGGCATTCTACCCACTGTACTGTACTATCTCTCTGGCCCCCATACTGAGTTTTGATTTATGTAGGAAACTTAACAAATCTAGTAAACACTAGATGCTGCAGACTCAAGGAGGAAGGGGTGCAGGGTCTCCTGTTACTCTCAAATCTGTTGGGATGGTGGCTTAGGAACCAGCCCACTGCTGGAACAGAAGCACCAGTGTGTGGTCTTCCAAGTATGCACCTTCCTTGGTACAGACAAGGACAAGGACAGTGCAGGGGCAGCGCCAGGCCTGCAGCAATCTATGCTGGACCGGAAATGTTCTTCCGCCCCACTTGCTCGGGTTAGGCTGCCATGAGGGGCTGGGGATGAGGAGCAGAAGAACAAAAGCCTTTTGTGAGGGAAGCTTTGGGGCTGGTCCTGAGTGCTCAGGGCATTGGGGTCAGCTCTGTGCAGAGCAGGTTCTGGGGAACCCCAGATCCCTCCCAGACACAACTATCTATTGGGTTGCTAGAATGTAGCCGCAGTGGAGAGAGCTCATGGCCATATGGGAAAAATGAGTTTGAATCTCTGACATGGGGCTTTCTTTCTTTCTGGGATTACAGGGCCGAGCCAGCAACATTTGCACTCCCAGACTCTTTCCCTGGGGGGCAGTTGGCATCAGGGACCTGATTGCTGGTTGGGGTAGACTAGTCATTTGGAGGACTGAGGGGATCAGAAGTCCAGCAGGTGGGCATTGTGGAGAAGACAGAATCCCCAGCTGAAAGGAGACTTCATCAGAACTGACACAGCAAATGCAGCTAACTGGGATTGGAGAGGGTTCACACTCGGGGTGGTCCCTGAGCTCTGTGGAATCTGAATCATCCATGTACCCCATTATCAGGGATCTTGTCACTCACTAACCCCAGCCCTGGAAATCCTGCAAACTTTTCAATGAGACTATTCCCTTCCTTAGACTCGATGGCTGCTGCCCACACAGAAAAGTTTCTGATACAGTCCAGCCATTAAATGAAACCTCAAATGATCCCTTCTGTATCTGGGGTCCAGCGGAAAATCACTTTCAACCTCCTGGTTCGCTCTGATGCATTCTCCGCCCTCCATTATTCCCATGTAGATCCTAAAACCATGTATGCTGTATAGGAGCCAGAAGGTAGGTCCCCAGGAAAAGCAATGCCCATCAAGTTTTGCCTGGCTACCTCTGGGCTCTCACCCACATTTCTGTGGATTTAGTGAACAAACAACCTGGCAGGGTGAGGGGGCATGTGGGCACCCCACAGTCTTCTTTTTCATCAAACAAACATCCACATGTTTGAAATTGGATTAAGTTTCAGATTAGGAGATGGAACCCGGGGCCTGAGAAATAGTATATTGGGCACTGCATTAATACAAAATCCCCAGAACCACACCAAATAGGTACTTTGAGCCCTACTAGGAGCCAGCCTCAAGCACCACCAGATGTGACCCCCAAACAAAGCAATAGCAAAAACAGAAAGCAGAACCCACCCACACTCCCACTTCTAGGAAGGACCCTGCTCCTGCTACAGCACAGATATGTGTTGTAGACTCCAGAGCTGGCAAAAACATCTTGTCTACTTCTGTAGGGCGCCCTGGTGCCCATCCAGCTCCTGCCTGCCTAGCTCAAGCTGGGCCTCCCAAAGCTATGTGTGGGTACGGGCTGTCAGCCCCTTGCTCCATATGGTCAGCTATCGGCCCATTCAGACCACCGGGAAGACCACCAGTGCTACCAGGGATAGTCAGTGGAATGCCTGAGCCTTCTGGCTCTCCCTTTGGCAGGGACTAGACTGGCAGTGGCTTTCAATGTTTCTGGGCGTTGCCTTCTGCACGTCGAGCAGGCGTGTGGTCCAGGCTTGTCGCTGGTCCCCATCGTACATGTGGGTGGCAGGAGGGGGCCGGGAGCCAGAATTGTCTCCGGGAGGCCTGCTGTGTGGCTGGCGTGTGGGGAGAGAAGAGTTCCGGACATGAGGTGGAGAGACGGATGGGGTGTTCCTCCGGAAGCCACCCGGCTGGGCTGTGATGACATCTTCTTGCTGAGCAGAAGCTGCTCTGTGCCCCATCTTTTGGGCAGGAGAGGCAGGCAGAGTGATGGCAACCCCTGGCTGCTGAGAGCTTGTGTCCTTGGGCTAGGAGCCTCTAGGCTTGAGTGGATGGTTGATGGATTAAGGTCTTCAAGGTCCATCAGGACTGTGGCTGCCAGAGACTGGGAGCCTGAGTAAGAGAGAGGGGAGCACAAAGGGAGCCCCATTTCCCAGCCCCCTCCTCCTCCCCTGCCCCAAGGGAGACTCTGATGAGGGCCTGATGTTGCTGGCAGGGGAGGTCTGGGCCCCCAGGGGTGTCTCCTCCCTCCCAGCCTGTGGCATCTGGCATTTGGGCGGGACAGGACTTTCAGAGGGGCACTGGTGCTACCCACCGCCCCCCCCCCCAGCCCCTTCCTCCCACGAGCTGGCATATGGTTTTGTTCAGCTGGAGCCAAGCTGGAGGGGGGCGAGGGGGAAGGACACTCCATACTAGAAGTCTAGAAACAAGGCCCCTTTGTCTGCTCTGCGTCTGCCTGCTCCTGGCCCGGAACTGCGGGTCAGCCAGGGCACTGTTGCCATGGGAAAATAGCTAGGCTGACCTCTGGGAAATGGAGAAACTGAGGCAGAGTATAAGAAACTCATCTAGGGGCCCAGGAGATAGCATAGAGGTAAGGCGTTTGCCTTTCATGCAAAAGGTCATCAGTTCGAATCCCGGTGCCCCATATGGTCCCCTGTGCCTGCCAGGAGCAATTTCTGAGCATGGAGCCAGGAGTAACCCCTGAGCACTGCCGGGTGTGACCAAAAAACCAAAAAAAAAAAAAAAAAAAAAAAAAAAGAAACTCATCTAGAGAGCTCAGGGTCTGGGACCCAGAGACCACACCTCCTATGGTTCCCAATGCTGGACTCCCCATCCAATGTTCCTCAAACTCCCGTGGTTCCCAACTCTGATTCTACAGCCAGTGCTCTCTACCTCCATAGTTCCCAGCCGCGACTCATGTTCCCATCCAGTGTACCCCACTTGCTGCAGTTCTCAATGCTGGACTCCCCATTAGTGCGTCCCACCTCCATAGTTCCGAACTCTAGACTCTCCATCCAGTGCTCCCCACTTCATAGCTCTCAGCAGTCCTGGGGCCAACTCTGGGTCAAGGTTGGAGCAGACACTTTTTTTTAAAGTAGCTGACACTGCTCAGGCCCTGCTTCCATGCCTTCCCCACCCCATCACTCAGTGCTGGGAGAGCTGTGGCCAGACTCCTTGTTACCAAATCATTCATGCTTTCGGCCCACAGGGAATTTGCTGTTCAGTAACAAAGGTTGAGGTGCCTGTTGACAACTCTGGTTCAGGCACTGTGCCCTGAGACAGAGCACATGACAGTCTGGGTGAGGATGAGAAGAACCCAGGAGGACTCCTGAGAGGAAGTGATGAAATTTTTTCGGGGGGTGGGATGTCACACTCAGTGGTGTGTAGGGCTTGCTCTTGCTTTTGCACTCAGGAATCTCTCCTGGGGGATTCCTCTAGGGAATCTTTCCAGAGACCATCTTTCCAGATGCCGGGGACAGAACTTGGGTCTGCTGTGTGCCAACCAATGAACCATACTCTTTGTTCTTTCTCTCTGGCCCTGGAAGTAATGTTTAAACTCAGACCTCGTTAGCCTTGGGCCAGTAGAGAGAGGCAGAGTGTTTCTGGGTGGGGTGGGAAAGTTTGAGAATCGAGTCAATACACCACTACGATTGAAATTGCGGATGAAGATGCAAACAGAGCCAACGGTCTGCAAAGCTCTGCCGGCCAGGCCACTGGGCGTGTGCTTCTCTCTGAGGGCCTCTGGGAACCCAGAAAGGACTTACTTACAGGGAAGAAGTCACATGTCCAGGCCACGCTTTCGAAATTGGGATGGCCAGGAAGAAAACAATGTTTTCAGAGCCAGGAGCAAAACTGTCATAGAGGAGAAAAAGCAGATTGTTAAGCCACAGATGTCAAATGGATCATCCCTGTTTGTTAGCAACAGAGAACCCGAATATTCACACTGTAGGAAGCCTCATTTCACACCGGCCATGGGGGCAGAGGGGAGCAGGGGCTGGGGAAAAAGGACAGCATGACTACTAGCAGTTGGCGGGGTGCAGATCTGTGCAGAGTCATTCCCATACAGGGCATGCAGGCCTGGTTGAGGACTTGACCACGTATATGCAACTGACTCAGTTAGCTTTGATACCACCCAACAGGAGGGCTGTGCTGGGAGACACATGACAGCATGGTTTGTCATAAGGATGACCAGACAATAGTGGAGACATTCACAGGCAGGAGTGTCTGTCTCAGTGTGTCAATATGTGGTGGAATATTACAAGGCCTTGAAAAGCAAGGGGGCACCTGAGTGCCATGCACAGGCAGAACCAACCAGGTCCAGAGTGTCCGTGTACAAGAGCTTCATAAGGGCTAAGGGCTGTGGCCAGAGGCTGGAATACTTGAAGGAGACCAAAGGAGGCTCTGTAATTGTAGAGGTCCTCAGGAGAGGGATCAGGGTCCAAGAACTTTGACTGGTGACATTGGTCTTTTTGAGTGTTTACACACAACTGAAATCAGCCACTGGGCCGGTGGCTTACATTTCTGCAAAGGGTGTGACTTGCTTTTTTCATTATTAGTCATCGACCAAGGCCACAATTTTTCCATCAGATTTGATCAGGTCACGTGACTGGGCCTGTCCTTGGGCCCACCCCCGCCCCCAACTAGAGCTAGTCAATGACCACAAGCCCCAGGAATTTCTTATTGACTGACCATGCCCCAGAGATCTCTCATTGGTTGACCATACCCCAGGAATCTCTCATTGACTGACCATAAGCCCTAGGAGCCTCTCATTGGCTGTCCACAAGCCCCATGAGTGCCTTATTGACTGGACACGAGCCCCAGGAATCTCTCATTGGCTGTCCACAAGCCCCATGGGTCTCTCATTGACTGTCCGAAAGTCCCAGGATCTCTCATTGGTTCCCACAAGTCCCAGGAGTCTCTCATTGGTTGACCACTAGCCCCAGGGGTCTCTCACTGGCTGTCCACAAGCCCCAAGATCTCTCATTGGCTTCCCACAAGCCCTAGGAGTTTCCATTGATTGACGAAACCTCAGGAGTCTCTCAATGACTGCCCACATCTCAGGAGTCGTTCGCTGACTGGACTAGCTAGTGAATTCCTCTTGAAGAGAGCCAATCACTAATGAGCTTGATACAGTTCCCTTGTGTTTGTTCGAGAATTTTACATGTTTTAAAACGTGAGGTGTTGGGGCCCAAGGGATGGTTCAATGAGTTGGGTGCAAACTTTGCCTGTAGGAGACCTGAGTTTAATTCCTGCAACCTCATGGTTCCCTGAGCACTCTTAGGTTTGGTTCTTGAACACAGAGCTGGGAATAGGCCCCCAAGCAAAGCCTGTACTCCTGGCTGCAGTGATTGACTTGGACCTGGGTTCCAACCTTAATCCTCTCAAATCAATAGGAACCTAACACCAGGCCCTAGGGACTGAGGTGGTAGAGCATTTGCCTGGCATCTGAGAGAGATGCCCTGGGTTTTATTCTCAACACCACCCAAACTAGCTCAAGGCCCCCCCAAAAAAACAAAGGATTGTAAACAGGAGTTGCTAGAAATATGGGTCTCCAGAAATGGAGTTTTCAGTGGATAAAAGAGTTGGTAACAAAGTCAAGGTACCAGCAGGATTCTTTTTTTTTCCTTGTATTTTGTATTTTGTGCCACACCTGGTGGTGCTCAGGGGTTACTCCTGGCTCTGTGCTCAGGAATCACTCCTGGTAGACTCAGGAGACCGTATGGCATGCCGGGGATCAAACCTGTGTTGGTCACATGCAAGGCAAATTCCCTACCCACTGTGCCATCGCTCTGGCCCCAAGATGCTTTTATTTTATAGCACCTGAATACCTACATTCATCTGTGTTTGAAATCCACCCTTCGACTTGTTCATTATAGAATTCAATCATAACCCTGTTTGAGTCCATTACAGGACTTTCAGGAAAAATCCAGATGGATACTCTCCCCCAAATTCATCAGTGACACCTCCTGAGCCAGGAACTGGCAAGTTGTCCCTACTGCTTTCTCTCCCTGACTCCCATTATCACACTGTGTTCACAGTCTCGTTCCTCAACCTCTATTGGGTCCTCCCACTTCCCACAAAGCCACCCTTACTGTATCCCCCATCACTTCCCATCAGCATTCCGGAGGGCGCCACGCAAAGTCGGATTCCCAGCAATCTTAGACTAAGCACTGAATTCTTCCTGTTTCTCCTGGGGCCCAGCCATACCTCAGATATCTCTCTTCCAAAGTCCCTCCCACTTCTACCTCACCTGACCCCAATCTAATGCCTGTCCTAACTCCTCCAGTGTCTGCAAAGTGAGGGACGAGGAGTGCCTTAGTCAGGGTTCCAGCCTTTTGGGATACTCTGTGCCCCCAAACGGCCCCATATCCCACCTCAAACCACCTGCCATTGTTGGGAGGCTATAAAATTTCTCTCACTCTAGGGCAAAGCTCCGCATACTCATTGGACTGACTGTCACCATTAGAGACAAAAATCACAAGTACCACTGGGAATCTTCTTTCTTTCAGAGAAGAGACAGAAAGCATGTCCCCCCTTACCTTTGTACCCTAGGTTATCATTGCCACCTCCCACTGTGGTATCACCATGGGAGAGCCCCTTCTCTATCAGTGTATAGCCACTTCACTCCCACCAGGGTCCCTCTGACCTTCTTTCTTTCCTGTGGACACCTGCCCATCTGTCATGGTCCATTACTTATATGGTCATGTCACGGTCCATTACTTATATGACTTTTCCCTGTCTCCTCAGATTATCCTAGGGGCCTATGAGAACCATGTGGCTCATGCTGGGGAAATGAACCCAACATTTCCTGTGAGTGGGCAGAGCTCAGTCTGACACCTGGCTGCACCCCCAGATTTTAGCAGTGCTGGTACACATAGGAGCCCAGGTGGTGCCACCAATTGGGCCCTGAATACTTCTTGGCTCCTTCTATCCCATCGGGGACAGGTGGAAGTCAGGCTGTGTTTGCGGTTTGGGGGCACAAAGAGCAGGTCACATGCTTAGTGGGCAGCATTTGGAACTCAGAGCCATGGGTCACTGTTGGATGGGCACAGGGAGAGACAAATGCTGAAGCCATGGTGACACAGGGGTCAGGATGCCTGGAGATCAGGGTGTGAGTCAGGAGACCAGAGTGGAGGAAGCAAGAGGGTGATGTGAGTGAACCCATTATATTGGGCTGGCTCTGCTACTCAGGATGGAAGTCAGCTGACTGGGGGCCTGCAGAGAGTAGGGATCCCCGGGGAGGAAGCAGAAGATGATGCTCCCAGGAGGGCTGGGGGAAGGAACAGAGAGCAGAAGGCACTCAGGATAGTGGGGCGAGTCGAGCCAGCAACCACAGCACATTGGTGAATGTTGGACAATGGAGGGAGCTGGTGTGTGGACAATATACCAAGTCACTCCAACTTGGGACACCTAGAACAGAGGCAGAATGGGGAAGAGGGATGTTCTCTGAACTGCAAACAGCAGGGAGCCTGTCTGAGGATCTGGATAGGAGGAGCTGACATGGGAACCAGCAGTCTGGAGGCTTGACAGAGAAAGATCTAGGTGTGTCCAGGTCTGGGAGGCAAAGGGAAGTTGCTGTTATCCTCATTTTACACTGTTTCTCTGCCTCCTTCCTCCTGTCAGTGGGACTGACTGAAAGAACTTGGGTTAAGGAAACCCAGAGCCTGAGGAAGGTGGGTGAATGAGTTAGAACAGTGGTCCTCAAACTATGGCCCATGGGCCACATATTGTATTTGTTCCCATTTTGTTTCTTCACATCAAAATAAGATGTATGCAGTGTGCATAGGAATTTGTTCGTAATTTTTGTTTTTACTATAGTCTGGCCCTCCAATGGTCTGAGGGACAGTGAACTGGGCCCCTGTTTAAAAAGTTTGAGGACCCCTGAGTTAGAAGGAAGAGTGTGGGGCTCAATCCCACAGGGCCTGGATTCACAAGTTCAGTAAAGCCTCCATCTTCTCATCTGGGCAGTGAGAATACATGATTCTAAGCCCACAGGGCAATGTAAGACATCTCATGACACCATGATTACTGCCAGCATATGCGCTAGATTATCAAGGACCTCTTTCTGGCTGTTTCTATTTTTCCAGTGGGAAGGTTCTCAGGTCCTAAGTTGGGAAGGGAGGAGGAGCAAGAAAGGAGAGACTGGGGAGGGGGGTTACTTGAATATAAATTCTGGAAGGAGGTAGAATCTGAGAACGTGGCACTATTCCAGAAAGTTCTAGGCAGGAGGGAAGGGCCCTGGGGCTCCCTGGGTTGGCCCTGCCTTGTTCACTGAAAGAGCTTGGCGAAGCTGGTACTCCTGGGGAGGCAAAGGCGAACAGACCTCTGGGCTGGTCCCAAGCACAGTTTTGACACTGAGCTTTGTGGCCATAGCCCCACTCCCCTCGGCACCCCACAAAGAGCTGGGAGGTGTCTTGCCAGGTACTGCGGCTGGTTTGGAGCCGCTGAGGTTTGCTGTTTCAACAGAGACGTGTTTTCCTTCCCACATTCCTAGAAGGGGAGGCTTCCAAGAAATACTGAAAATTACTGCCCCACGACAAAGCAGCGTGCTGGATGGAGGACCAAGTGAGCTGGGCAGCCAAAGGCCGGGGGTATGTTTGACAGTGGCAATGAATGAATGAAGGCGGATAAATGAATGAATAAAAACTGGACGTGGAAGAATCTAGAGGGAACACATTAGGTTGTCTGAGCCTAGGGAAAGCCTTCCTAGGCACAGACAGAAACATCCATGAGTATTTCTTTTTCTTTTTTTGGTTTTTGGGCCACACCCAGTGACGCTCAAGGGTTACTCCTGGCTATTCGCTCAGAAGTCGCTCCTGGCAGGCACGGGGGACCATATGGGGAACCGGGGGATCAAACCGAGGTTCGTCCTAGGTTAGCGTAGGCAAGGCAGGCACCTTACCTCCAGCGCCACCGCCCGGCCCCCATCCATGAGTATTTCTACAGCAATCATGACAAATTGTTTTTCTTTGTTATAACATAGTTATCTACCAAGTTGCTCATAATATAGTGGTTTCAATCATTCAGTGTTCCAACTTTAATCCCAACACCAGTGACCTTTCTTCATCAATGTCCCCAGTTTCTCACTCACTCCCTTAGTAAGCACAAATTTACTTCATATTGCTTATTACAACACAAAGGCCAGTGGAATTGTCAAAAAATAGATGAATGAAAGTCAATTTGTGATAATTGTTTTATCTCACAATGGTCTTACTCAAGTCCATTGTTTGGCGATTTACTGGGCCAGTTGGTGCTCCTTGAACTTCTATATCATTTTTATTTGCTCATCTGGCATGGTGGACTTCTATGCAACTTTCCCATCAGATTCAAAAAGCATTAAATTCTTCATGTGAAAAAGAAGTGCAGAACCAATGTGAAAAAGAATACAAATCTGCACACTAAACCGCCGGTCAAGAGCCAACTCTCTTGTGTTACAGAAGATTCTACAAATTATAATTTCAGGGGGCCGGGCGGTGGCGCTGGGGATAAGGTGCCTGTGCTAACCTAGGATGGACTGCGGTTCGATCCCCCGGTTCCCCATATGGTCTCCCGTCCCTGCCAGGAGCGACTTCTGAGCGAATAGCCAGGAGTAACCCCTGAGCGTCACCAGGTGTGGCCCAAAAACCAAAAAAAAAAAAGAAAAAAAATAATTTCAGGGGCAGAAGATTAGCACAGGGGTTAAGGTGCTTGCCTTGACCATGATTCTATTCCCAACACTCCATCTGGCCTCTTGAGTACTACCAGAAGTGATCCACGAGCACAAAACCTGGATAAAACTCTGGTAAGTACTGCCAACTGTGGCCCCAAAACTCCAAAATAATTATTGAGCTAGGAGTGGGGAAGAAAGGCCAGTGGGATGATGGTTCATGCTTGACATGCTTGAGTGCCAGATTACATCCCTGGCACATGATCCCTGAACAATATTGGGTGTGGTTCAAAAAATTTAAAAAGTGAATTATTAAGCTCAAGATACCCATGTTGATAATGAGAATGAAAATACATACACAGCCTCCAAGAAGAGACTCCAAAATATCCAGAAGATACTGTTTGAGCTCAGCAGACTGATTGGGAATGAAGTGAGCATAGTGATTTGCATCACTTCAGGGCTCCATTTTGCTAAAGATTCAAAGCTTTTATAAGCACATGTGCCTGTGGGTCTTAGCAGCTTTCCAGAGGGGACTGATCTCCCAAATAAAGACTCAAGGAGAGTCTTCAGATCTGTTTTATAAAGAAAATCAGATCAATCAATTTATATTTTCTTATAAAGAAAATCAAATGGTCAATGTGGCTTGGATGAAGAATGGTGAGGATAGCAATGGGGTCAGCAGGTGGTGGAAAGATTAAGCCA
>PVKC010021838.1:0-17944 GCA_004027635.1 Crocidura indochinensis
AAAAAGTTAATGTGTGTTTCCATGTATCTTAGGCTTCTAAAATATCAAGTGTCGGGGGCTGGAGAGATAGCATGGAGGTGGGGAGTTTGCTTTGCATGCAGAAGGACGGTGGTTCGAGTCCCGGCATTCTATGTGTTCCCCCGAGCCTGTGATCACTGCCAGACTTCTAATCTAGCAATGATCAGAAGCCACCAGGCCTATCTGCTCCATGGTGTTTTGAGCACTCTCAGGTGATACTGGGAATTGAACTCTGTGTCCCCAATTTATGAATTTTTGACAGAGAAAAATAAAAGAAACAGAAAAACAAGTCAGTGAAATAAAACAATAAAATCATTTTAGAATTCATTGTGGTCCACTTGGTTCTTTCTGAGCCAGTGACAGGAAGTGATTCAGAAGGTGGGGTGCCTGTTTCTGTCATAGAGTATCATCCTCAAAACAAATCCTGGAAAACAAGCCCAAGGAATCAATGCGCTTTGTTGTTTTTTGTTTGTTTGGTTTTTTGTTTTTTGAGCCACGCTTGACTGTGCTCAGGCTTTACTCCTGGCTGTTTTATCTCTGGGATCACTCCTAGCAGTTCATGGGAGACCATATATGTTATCTGGAATCAAAATTAGATTTCTCACACACAGGCAAATGCTCTACTTTTACACTCCACAATTGTTGTTATTGTTTTCTAATTGACCCAAAAATCAAATTTCATTTGTGTTGCAAAAGAGAACATTTTCTTTTCTTCCTTTATGATTTCTATAAGCATAGAAATTAGCATTTTATGCTAACTATTAGCCAATTTCCAGTGACTTGATTTTCTGCTTTGGAAAATAAAGCTCTTAAAGTGATTGGCTTCAAAATATCTAAGGTCTAGTTTGTAGGTCTTTATTTTCTTCTCCTTCATTCTTATAATTTTGGATAATTGTTATAGCATTCTCTTTATTGCTTAAGAACCAGGATTTAGGACCCGTGAGATAGCTGAGTACATGCTTTGCATGTAGAACTGGGTTTTACCACCATGACTTTAAGAAAGTCAGGAATTCCTAGGTTAACAATTTTATGTTTTTATTTATTTAAGTTTATCCCCCAAGAAAAGTTGGAGGAACTAGAGTTATAGTACAGTGAGCAGGTTATTTGCCTGGCAAGTTGCAGACCCAAGTTCAATCCCCATCATCCCATATCATCCCATGAGCAATGCCAGGAATAAGCCAGGAACTCTGCCAATTATGGATAAAGCCAAAACAAAATAAAACGAAACAGTCTTGGAGATTACATTTTTTATGAAAACACAGCATATTCCTAATAGTTGACTCTAAAACTTCTTTTAGTAATATTTTTAGAAGTATAAATGTATAGAACTACATGATTATAGAGCAGAAAAATTCATGATGGTTGACTTAGAATGTATGGGGCATAATCATTAATGCTATGAGTGGAGAAAGAAGCCAAGAATGAAATGCAGTTGGAAGAGAAACCTCAAAAATTAAGCTTTGGCAAAAAGAGGAGCTCATATGTGCCAAGTTATAACTGCAAGCTAATTTAAATGTTCACATTATAAATTGTGTGAAAAGAAGGAGATTGATTCTGGTGTCTTAGTTATACATAGGAGAATATATATTTTTAAAGTTCTTTTTCTTAAAGATATAAGATTTCTTTTTTGGAAGTAGTGTCTAATTTTTAATTTGAAGAGTATACTCTATCTGGCATCAAGAAGAAAGAGAAAATAGTGCAGCGGGTAAGGTGCATGCCTTGAACATAGCCAGCCCCAGTTTGATCCCTGGCACCACATTTGTCCCCTGAGTCTTGGCAGCAGTGATCCTTGAGCACAGAGCAAGTATTAATATCTGAGCATTTCTAGATGTGGCCCAAACCCTCACCCCTCAAAAATAACAGAAAATGTATGTTTTAGTGAGAGAGAGACAGAGAGAGAGACAGAGAGAGAGAGAGAGAGAGAGAGAGAGAGAGAGAGAGAGAGAGAAGACTGAGGAGATAGCTGAATGTACAGAGAATATCCTTTGAATGCAAGAAACCAAGATTCAATCCCCAGGTCCAGCTGGGTCCTCATGTACTGCTAGGAATGACCTCTACAAAACAGGGAATATCTACTTAAACCACTCATACCAGCACCACCAGGAGTGGTCCAAGAAGCAGAGAGAGAGAATTAAAACAAAAATATGCTTTACAATAAGAAAGGGGAAAAAAAGAAGAAAAACAACAAAAAGACAAAAAAAAGATAAAAAAAAACAGAAACAAACGAAAAACAAAAAAATCAAACAAAAATTGATATTTATGACCTCTAGACAGACTCCTCCCATTTTTTTGTCTTTTGTTTTGGTTTTGTCTTGTTTTTTTTCCTTTCTTTTCTTTTCTCTTTTTTTCTTTTTCTTGAAACAGAAACATATAACTTGAATCATCTTGTTCTGCCTCATAAATTGAGGGGAAAATATGGCAAAACAGTCGTATAAACATTGAGTAAAAATAAAGAATGATCAGACTTAAATGCCAAATCCTAAGTCAATGACAACAGAATCAATACCCAATCTATACACAGAGGAGACCAGTTATACTAGCAGCCCGGGGGGGGGGAAAACTAGGGGGTTATGGGATGTATGCATGCTGGGAACAAGGTGGAGGGAGGACAACACTGGTGGTGGGAATGCTCCTGAGTCAATGTCACTATGTAACTTAAATATTACTGTGAAAGTTTTGTAATTCACTTTGGTCACAATAAAACTTATTTACTATATTTACTTATTTACTGTATATTATTTATATATAAATATATATATATTTATTTTATATATAGTATATATACTATACATAGTATATATTTACTATATAATATATATTATATATAGTAAAACTTATTTACTATATATATACCGTAATCAATTATTCCAGTATGTTGAATTTTTTTGTATTTTTATTATTGTAACCTCAAAACGTATCAGTAAGTTGTAGTAAAATACGTTTTGACCCCTAATAAACCTAGACACCGGAAAAAGACACCCTGACTTGTGGCTTGCCACAAATAGGGCAAAGCTGCTGATGTCTTCCTTTCTCAGTAGAGGGCGCTCTTGTAAAGAAAATAATTTTAACAGCTCTGCCAGTATCTAGCCCAATTCCATGATATCCGCGTCACCATGGAGATCTTGTTGCAAGTGAGGAAGAATGGATTCCTCAGTCCTGCTTTGGAAATGTGTAAATAGCAGATGCTTTTATTGCCTTTGTTTGAATCTCTGCCCTTGCAGAGTAACTCAAGCCGGAAGCTTAAAGGAGAGGAAGTCCTTATTTGTCCGCTGTGTTTTGGTTTTTTCCTTCCTCTAATCCACTTAGTCTCCTTGGAGAAGTATACCTAATAGCAGTTTAAAAGAAAGACTAATTCAGATTTTACATAAATTTTGCAAGATGATGGTATGTTCTCTGAATCAAAGAAATAATTCAGACTATTTTTAGTACTTTGTATTAGATACTTATATAATAAACTACTAATGTAAGTTATATATGATTTCAATATAAGGATTATCTCAGCTAGAATTTATAGCATAAAGGTAAAAGCACACATTTCAATGCACTTGTACAGATTTGTTTAGTTTTCGTGCAGTTTGGATGTGGAGTTACTGTGAGAATCATGGAGATAAACTCAGGTATAATCAATGAAATGCTAGACCTTCCTATAATTAAAATGATTAATTGATAGAGTATTAAGAATCATGTGACATAAACTGGTGACCTATATATGAATTGCCGAGACTCTGAATATGACTTATTTCCCAGTGCAGGAATTTTTCTGTGGAAAAGGATGAATTCTGGTTCATGTAAAGCTAAAAGTTGGTGACAGTGATTCTTAGAGCTAGACCAATAGTGAGAGCATCTGATCCTCATAGTATCATTTCAATAAAAGACAGTTGGGAATCAGAGGCATCATCTGATCCCATTTTATATTACTATTTTCTTCTAGCTTTGTTTGCACCAATACTTTAATGCTAATTCAGAGTAGTCCCTTCACCAAAAGAATTACTTTGCAGAAACCCTGTTCCTTTATGCTTTGTTATACCCAATCTACATAGGAAAAAGATATATTGACTCAAAATTACTTACATGCTTTTGTTTATTTTTTGTTTATATTAGGAAAATATGAAATTTATATTTCTTTGGAAGTAAGAGTGTTTGGGACTAAAATATAAGTATAGTGTATTGTTTTCTTTTTTGTTTGTTTTGCTTTTTTGTTTTTGGGTCACACCCGCCAGCACTCAGGGGTTACTCCTGGCTCTACTCTCAGAAATCGCTTCTGGCAGGATCAGGGAACCATATGGGATGCCGAGATTTGAACCACCATCCTTCTGCATGCAAGACAAACACCCTTCCTCCATGCTATCTTCCGGCCCCTATTGTTTTCTTTTTGTTGTTGTTTTCTTCACTCAAGATCTTAACCCCTTAAAACAATGGATAAATTGAAGCACATATGAGCATATAAGAGGAAACACTGAGAGAATTCAGAATTTGACTTTGATAGCTCTTGGAACACTGAACCAGAATAGATGCCTGCATGATGCAAAAGAATCAGACATATAGAGCTATATAGCAGAAGGGATAGGGCATTTTGCCTTGCACATGGCCAATTTCAGTTCAAACCTCAGGATCCTGGGTCCCCTGAGCTTCCAGAAGTAATTCTTGAGTAAAAAGCCAGGAGTAACTCCTGTATGCCAACCACGTTTGGCCCCAAAATGGAAAACGAACAAACAGAACCAGACATACTACACAGGACATGCTTCTGCCTTGACCAATCAAGGCTCTTTGGGAACCCTTTGATTGCAAGAGAACTGACTGGGGTAATTCAACTTGTCCAGTTCAGTTGTGGGGGCAGAACAAGAGTGGCAGTTCAGCTCCTAGGTCAACATCTGTGACACAATCCGCGAGATTATCACGTCGGTTCCTCTGCGTACTATGGATTCTGAGCAGTGTATTAGAAATTCTTTGGAACACAGCCCTTTACATGGGCCTGCAGGAAGAGCAAGCATAGATAATGGAAGTGTATAGTCCTCTAAATCCATCTTTATTGTTCTCTGTGTTTAAACTTTCTTTTTTTTACCAGCTTTTTGTTTTTGGACCACATAAAGCTATTGATCAGAGTTTACTCCTGGCTCTACACACAAGGATTACTCCTGGCAGGGTTGAGGGACCTTATAGGGTGGCAGGGATCAAACCTGTGTTATCAACCACCTGACCTGCTTTGTGATCCATTTAGTCTCCTATATCAACTTTTTTCCAAGGTTTTGAACAAGGTGTCATTTTATTCATTCCAATTTAATCTGCTGACCAGACTGGCCTTCTATGGTAGGAGGTTGTGAACAGAAAAACAGCTGAGTGATGTCAAAACTAGAACAAAAAAATAATACAGAAAGCACTGCAGGCCCTGGTAGTTCATTGATTTCAGTCAGTGAGGACTGAGAGGTAAATGAATATGTGTGGCTTGCCTCAGAAGTTCCTTTTCCCTTTCTCTTTGTGCTGGGTGATGACAGTTACTTTTCCTTAACAATCAGAGCAGTCCTTTCATGTTCTTGGAATCCTGGAGCTGGAAAGACCATCAAAAGTTCATCTTGTTTCATGTCCCACTTGCCAACAGAATTATACTTAAACTGTCCAAGCTGGATTGTTATTTGTTCTGGTCTCTGTGTCTCAGAGATGGAGGATGGTAGTGGATGCTCATTGGAAAGAAGAGCCTGGGGAGATAATGCCAGGGCTGGAACACATATGTAACATTTACAGAGCTTCAGATTTGATCCATAGCACTACATCACTTCCCTGGTATTGCCTGGTCTGTCCTCAGTGGCCCTCAACATGCCCAAGGAGCCCTTGTCCCTGCCAGAAGAAACAAACAAAAAATCAGAAAGGCAGCAAAAATAAATATATGGAGGTAGGCTGGCTTACAACCCATTACTGACATGTTATAGACGATATTTCTTTTTCCGCTGAGAAGTAGTACAATATTCAGCACACATAGCTGAATGTGATCTGGTTAGTGATCTAGTAGTCTAAAATGCAAATGAGGAGACTGTGTGACAAAAAAAGGCAAATGTCCTTTAAGGAAACATTTTTCATCTATTAGAGATTTGTCAGCATCAGCTTTAGCACAGAACAGGCATAGAGTGGGTTTATTGGAGCTGTTCAAATAAATCTACAAAATAAAAAATAAATATTTATCAGCTAATAAATATTTATCAGCCAGAGAAGTCAGACTGCCTAGAAGGAGAGAGGAAACTATTCTTTTCTTGGGTGCCCTCGGAGTTCTTTTCACAGGTAGTCATCAGCTGCAGTGTCAAAAGAATCATGGTTAACAGTGGTCCATGTGTTACTGAGTGAGAAAAGCATTCCAGGAGTAGTTGCCTTTGAGAATAATTGCAATTTTCTCTCTCCCTGTTTGATATGGAGGGTATTAAGAAGATTAGAAATAAAGGAACTAAGGGCCAGAGCGATAACATAGTGGTAGGGTATTTGCCTTGCAAGCGGCTGACCCAGGACAGACCTAGCCAGGTTCGATCTCCGACATCCCATATGGTTCCCAAGTCTGCCAGGAGCTATTTCTGAGTGCAGAGTCAGGAGTAACCCCTGAGAACCACCTGGTGTGGCCCAAAAACAAAGCAAAACAAAAAATAGGAGTAAAGGAACTAGCATAAGAAGAATAACCCAGGATTGCTTATGCCAATTTGGACATAGAACTAATTTTATTTTTTTTGCAATAAAACCATCAACCATTCATACTTTAGGGAATTTTATATATATAATATTATATATTTTATTTTATTTTGGTTTGGGGGCCACACCTGGTAATGCTCAGGGGTTACTCCTGGCTATGTGCTCAGAATCGCTCCCGGCTTGGGGAACCATACGGAACACTGGGGGATTGAATCACGGTAGGCCCTAGGTCAGCCACATGCAGGCAAATGCCCTACTGCTGCACCACCACTCTGGTCCCAGGAATTATATATATATATATATATATATATATATATATATATATATATATATATATAATATGTATAATATATTATATATATTATATATATTAGGATTTGTATCCATTTGTCTGCCTGAAAAAGGTTCAATCTTATTTGTTTTGTATATGTATGTTACCTGACATATAAGGGCTTAGTTAAAGGAATGTATGTGTGAAAGTGTCTGCACAGTGTTGGATCACAGATACTTATACTATTCTCAAAAGCTGGAGTAGAATGTGATGCCATGAGGAGACACATGGGCAACTTTCAAATCGGAAAGAGTGGAGTGAAATCAATAAAAGGGGTTGGAGACATAGCATGGAGGTAGGGCATTTGCCTTGCATGCAGAAGGACAGTGGTTCGAATTCTGGTATCCCATATGGTCCCCTGAGCCTGTCAGGAGTGATTTCTGAGTGTAGAGTCAGAAGTAACCCCTGATCACTGCTGGGTGTGACCCAAAAGCAAAAAAAAAGGGGAGGGAATCTAAATTCAGAAACTGGTTTTAGCTCAAGTAAAAGAGCCTTTGACCCTACTCTTGAAGACCTTTTAGTCCATCATTCTGGATGGTTACAACATTCCTTTTAAATTTGTTTTCCAGCTCTCAAAGAGATTTTAACAATGGCTAAATGTTCATACATGATCAAACTGATATAGAATTTCATGCTTAAATGAAATCATGCTAAATAATTATTTGGAAGTAAGAGATGATTTGGGATGACTGAAGAGAACACATCAAAATGGACTCTAAAGAGTTCTGTGTTCCCCATCTCACTACTGTAAGTCTCAAAGCACAAAGGATGTGTCATAAGAGGGCTACCCAGAATGAAATGGCAAAAGAAGTTAATAGCAAACACAGGCCAAAAGGAATCTAATGCTCTTAGGGAGATTGGCTTCTGGTCCCTGGACGGCCAAGGGAAAACACTATTAGAAAAAAAGATGTGCTTCATTTAGTTCTGAATGCTTTTATGGACTTTAATGCCTTCATGGACTGCTCTGATTTGCCTTAAGAAGTGAAAGAAGATACAGAAATTTAGAAATCAGCAGTATTCTTGCTGCCTCTGCAGCATGATACACATTGTGAATTGTGCTATCTTGCCACAGAAGCCAAGACTGTACCTCAAAATAAAATGATTCATTTAAACCATATTTGCTTCTCTCAATTGAGAAGTTGGACAAATACTGACAGTTTTTTTCAAAACTTTTCTTCACTTGACTTTAAGAAATCAAACAGTATGGAAGTATTAAACTTGCTGTAGCCTGAGTAATGTCCATACGTCTCTGCAGTGAAACTTCAAGAAATAAGTTGCTTTTGCTGTTATTTCCTTTGTGGGCTCTTCCATTTTCCGTGCAGCTGGAGGAAGAGTGAATCTAAATGAGACTATAATAGGCACAGTCACATGAATGCATATTTTCTTCAGTAGTTACTCAAAACAGTGCTCACATGTGCATACCATGGTATCAATTAGGAGGAGACATATTTGTTGCTAAAAATCACATTTTATATCTGTCAAGGAATATTACATTGAGAAGAAGAAAGGGGTGTTCCTTTTCCACATATTGCTGTGTCTGCTCTATTATGAAAATAAAGTGCTCTTACCTCATAGTCTATTGCTATATCAAGTAATAAATGGTACAGTTACCCATTCTATTTTCCTTATCCAGTCTTCCTGCACCACTGCAATGTAACATGTTTCTTACTAGTAACAGATGCTTGGAACCTTCTTTTGAAATTCCTCTGGAGAAACTGCCCTGTTGATTCCATTAGACAGGAAGTGGCTTTATGCAGATGTCTACTTGTAGGGTTGCATTGTTGTAATTGCTGTTCTGCTGACCCCTTGCTGAGTGTTATGCTTTTCTCTTGTAGGTGATGTGCCTTCAGGACTTTTTTGGTGACGATGACATTTTTATTGCATGTGGACCGGAGAAGTTCCGTTACCAGGATGATTTCTTGCTAGATGAAAGTGGTAAGGAAAAAAAAAGTTCAAAACCAGGGAAATTTGAGGCAGCTTTCCAAAATGAACTGCACCAGGCCAAGATTATGTCGACTCCAAATCAGTTTCAGATCCCCAACTAGCATGTCTTTCCATATCTCGAATTTCTTTGATATTTTTTTATATAGGAAACAGATGAAATGATAATTGGAAAGGTTAAATCATTTAGAAGGGTAAATTACCAATGGCTAATTTATAACCATTTCATAACTAAATTGGTCTTCTATAGAAAGCCAGGGATTTCTATATTTCTAGTTATATTGTTTTCTCAAAATTGATAGTTGAAAGATTTGTAATCATAAAACGACTGTGTATGCTTCTAGGCTTAGTGTTCCCCTAGTCTCCTTTTGTTTTCTTACAAAAAAATGGCCTACTAACCTTCTTCCTTTAAATATCATTTAAATATGATAATATATCAGTGTGAATATCATTAGCATCACTGAGGAATTGCAAAAAGAACATTTTTCAATTATGCATTTCATCTGATTATTTTAAGTTGATAGGAAAGATTTCATTGATAAAGTGGGAAAGAGGTGTCTTAGAAATGAATACCAAAGTTATGACATTAAGAATGATTTTTCTGATACACAATATCAACTCAAACTTATCTGTAAGTAGCACAGGAAAGATTGTTGCTGGGTAGGAGAGCTTTTTTTGATATTCTAATTTAATTATATATAACATGTATTTATTGACAAGTTATATTTAAATAATTGAAAAACAATTTGAAATGATGTATTTTTGCTTAAAGAAATAAAAAACATAGTGAGGTTTTTGCAAAAATAAATATGCAGAGAAACCTAACCATTTGAATAATTGATATGATGTAGTGTTCCACTTTACAGTAGATAATGTTCTCATAGAATATCATAATATATGCAGATATAATCATCAGCTGCATGCATTCAAATATGCTGAATTATTTCCTCTTATAAAAATTGCAATATTGAGTGCTAAGGGGACATTAAAGGTCTCCTTTTGTCATGAAAACTTTAAATAAATGTCCAATAATAATGATAGATGTATAATCTGATGATGATAGAAAGACAGATGGATTATATATATGTACATGCATATATATATATATATATAAAGAAACAGAGACAGACAGAAAGATAATATGATAGATGTATTCTTTGAAGAGATTTAAGTTGCTTTTTTTTAACTGGAAAAGTGGTTTGGAATCTCTCTTCTAAATCCATTTCATCTTTATCTTTGATAGTCAGTGCCCTTTGAGGGCAAAGTTTTCTGCAAATCCATCACACATACAATGTTCCTCAGGGAAGGCCTCTCCCCGTCCCTCTCCTTGGTCAGAAGACCCCTCTTTGTCATTGCAGAAACAAATGAATGTTAAGAGCCAGGCAGGAGAGCTGACAGCACAGTTTTGAGAAAAATTAACTACCTTGACTTTCAATTTCAAGAAAATAGCTCTTTCTGATAGAATGGTCCAAGAGCGCAGATGCATTCTGAAATGAAAGTTTCGTTTGTGGTTTTGATACAGAAAACAGCCTGTCAAACTCAAAGTGGAAAACAGCTCTGTTTCCAATCAGCAGAGCTGACCTGAGCATCCCAGGCAAGTCACCAGCGCCAGGTAGATGTAGCCTCTCCCCCAACCTCATGTTCTCCACCTGGTGCAGCAGCTTAGTCTGTCCTCAGCAACAGTGGCAGGCAGGCTTCCTGGAGAGAACAACAAAAAGCTCTCTCTCTCTTTCTCTCTTTCTCTCTCTCTCACTCTCAGATTATTTGAGGTAAAGCTTTGCATCCTTTCCCCCATAATGAATATATATCCTAATAATTTTCTGCACGTGAAGTACTTTTGCTGAGTTACAGTGTCCTCCTCCATCCTCAAAGAAGCACGTGGATGGGGAAGTGAGGTGGGGGAAGAAAACCTAATTTGAGATTTGTACTTCCTTGGATGAACTTGCCCTGAAACTAAATTCACATGCTGACAATCCACAATTCGACTCTGGCTTGTACAGCATGTTCTAGTGCTAATGCAATTTGAAATTCGAATCTTTTTTTAAGAGCTCCGAGTATGATTGAGCCCTGTTTATCTGTACTTGCTAAATTATATTTGCACATTGAGGCTTCATTTGGCCTCTTGCAGCATAGCTTCTTAAAAAGAGAGCCAGCAGGGTGTATAGTCATCTTTAGAATTAATATTCTTATGAGGTTGTGCATGATTTAATAGCACTAAAAAGTGCTCTTTAACCGCAAGGCAGCACTTTTATTGTATTTTTCAAGATTAAGCCAGCTCCCAGTGTGTTTGGGATTAGTAATAATATAGTACATCCCCCTAATTACTTCTGGGAAAGCTCTTGGAGATGGCACTTGTGGTCTTGCCAGCAAGGAGTTTTGCCATTACAATCATTCAGTTTCCAGGGCTCCATTGATGCCAGATCAGTATTAGAAACTCAATCTTCTTCCTCCCCTAATACTTCACACTGAAAGGGAGAATAAAAAGAAGGCTTCCTTTCTTCCAGCTCAAAATATAACCATTTTAGCAATATCGTCATCAATCAGTGAAATCTTAGCACCTTGGAAATGGTGGCTAGAAATTATATATAGACACTGTCAGACCAACGGATCCTTCCCCTTCTTGGCTGTCTAATTTAGAACGATGAAACACAGTTAAGGAAAATGCCAAATTGGAGACAGGAAACTCGATCATAGTTTTGCTTCTGTCTGTGTTAATGATACACCAACAAATTTTACATTTGTTTGCCCTTAAAATATGATCAAATTTTGTTAAGAAATGCTTCTCCTCATTAAAAGAAATAGTGCATTTCTTGGCCATATCACAAAATGTCACCTTTGTGAGCTCCAGCCTCAAAGTGAAATGCCCCCCTGTGAGGCCAATGTCTTCAACCACTCATCTCTTCCTGTTTTCACTCTCTCCAGGCCTGCTCCCTGCTCAGGAAACTTGATTATATTCATTTTTTTTTCTTCCTACCAACTACAGAGTTCTCTTGATTATAATATTAATAGGCATCATTTTACAACAAAATCTTTGTTTAGATGCTGTATTCATTTTTTTTTAGGGCTGCCATCACAATATCATAAGCCAGGTAGCAAAAACAATAGAAATTTATTTCAGAAGCTAGAAGTAAAAAATTATAGTGAAGGCAGTGTTGTGCTCTTCTGAAGTCTGAGGAACGATCCTTTCATGCCTTTTCCTGGTTTCTAGCTTTTATCAGTCATCCTGAACATGCCTTATTCTTCAAACACTGTTGCCAATCTTCACACATCAATCGTCTCTGTCTAGATATTTCAGATTTGAACATGAGTTATGGGATTAATGCCCCTAACATCCTGTATGTCCTCAATTTAGCATCACTATATTTGCAGATTCCCAAATTGTCAACAAAGGCACTTTCAAAGGTACCAAGCTTTGGTCTTGTGCATGTTTTATTGAAGGTTACAATTCAATCCACAACAGATGTTTGGAGCTGTCCAGATTTTATCTCAATTTGGGTAGCAAATAAGTTTATTTTGTTGTTGTTGTTGTTGTTATTGCTATTGTTTTGTTTTGGGGTCACACCCAGAGGTGCTCAGGTCTGACTCCTGGATCTATACTCAAGAATTACTCCTAGTGGACATGGGGAACCATATGGGATGCATATGGTAAATGAACCCATGTTGGCTATGTGCAAGGCAAGCACTCTACCCATTGTACTATCACTCCTACCCCACAATTAAGATGATTTTCCCCAGAGAGATAGCACAGCGGTGTTTGCCTTGCAAGCAGCTGATCCAGAACCGAAGGTGGTGGGTTCGAATCCAGTGTCCCATATGGTCCCTTGTGCCTGCCAGGAGAGATTTCTGAGCAGATAGCCAGGAGTAACCCCTGAGCACCGCCAGGAGTGGCCCAAAAACAAAACAAAACAAAACAAAAAGATGATCTTTATTGTTTGATTTTTTTTGTTTTTTAAAAATCAATCTTCAGAGTTGCAGAGTTAGAGTTTCATGTTCATTTTATGTTCACTATGCAAAGAACTGTGACAAAGCTAAACTTTTCATTTATAGTCACTCACTTTATAGATTAGGAAAATGCTGTGGGATATTCTGAGCATTTCACAGCATTGGAAGTCCTTTATAAAAGGGACTGAGTAATAGATTGATGTGAGATATGATGGTGCAGATCTTCATTAGGATGAGTGATACGGTCCCTGGAGATAACTACTTTTGACCCTTCAGAATCAAACCAATAGCTCTGCTTTGGATTCTGTACAGTTTAGGATGGTTGACATGTCAGCTTGGGAACACATCGTTTAGGAATGTTAATGTTAGTCAAATGAAATCCACTAAAACAGAAGCCAATATAGTAAATAACCAAATAGGATCCACAGGATTTTAGCAGTATGAATGGACTCTAATAGGGTAAAATTGAAATGAAAAAAGCAAAAAAGTAATTTGGGTTGTTTAAAAAAACAACTGGGGATTTTTTTTTTTTTACTAAAAATAAGAAGCCAGGTATACTAGCTTGGTTGGGAACAATGTTATTATTTTTGTTTGTTTGTCAATGGGCCACACCCAACTGTGCTCAGGTGTTATTCCTGGTGCTGCCCTCAAAAATGGCTCCTAGATCGGGGAACCATATGGGACACCAGGGATCGAAACCGGGCCCATCCTGGGTTATCCGCGCGCAAGGGAAACACCCTACTGTTGTGCTATCACACCGGCCTTGGAGCTACGTCATTTTAATAATAGTACGTGTGAAAAATGACTTGAGTCAGTGGTCCTCAAACTACGGCCCACGGGCCACATATTGTATTTGTTCCTGTTTTGTTTCTTCACATCAAAATAAGATGTATGCAGTGTGCATAGGAATTTGTTCGTAATTTTTGTTTTTACTATAGTCTGGCCCTCCAATGGTCTCAGGGACAGTGAACTGGGGCCCTGTTTAAAAAGTTTGAGAACCCTTGATTGAGTGGACTGTAAGCCTTTGGTGAGCTGAAGTGTGACGTAGCTCATTTGCAATGGGTGCATCAGATATTATACAAGCTTTCAGTCTCTAATAGAAGATGACAGATTCTGACTGAAACAAGAAACTTAAATGCTATTCAGAATTCATATATTATAGATAGTATTATTGTATGAGAAATTCAGATAACCGAGCACTAAAATTATGCTTCTTGTTAGATTGCAGCATTTATACTTTCGAAGCTCTGAAAGTTTAAAATCTTACTCGTGAGGTTAGCAACATTGGCATGACTACCTAAAAATTAATTAATATAAAACATTTGAAAGGAATTAAATGAATGATTGAATCATCAAGAATATTAATAAAAGGAGCCGGAGAGATAATATGGAGGTAGAGCATTTGCCTTGCATGTAAAAGGATGATGGTTTGAATCCTGGCATCCCATGTGGTCCCCCAAGCTTGCCAGGAGCAATTTCTGAGCATGGAGCCAGCAGTGACCCCTGAGCACTGCTGAGTGTGACCCAAAAACCAAAAAAAAAAAAGACTATTAATAAAAATAAAGTTGCACAAAAAACAGCAATCCTGAGTGTATATGCTCACATATGTATGTTGACTGTGTGCAGACATGCACCTATACACACATGAATCCTATTGCAAGTTTCCTGCCCATTCAATTCCTTCCTTCACTAGATAGGTCCATCTATTGTACAATATTTTTTCTGTTACGTATTTCAAAAGAAGGAACATTTCTTTAGCTTATCTTTTTGACCCTTATGTGTTGACACACAAGGAGTCATTTGGTAAAGTTTCTAGAAATATTCTATTCTGACCACTTATCATGTCTGGGATGAGAGGTCACAGAAACCTTATGAGACACTATTCATTACCACATCCTGATGGCTTTTGCAAACTTGGGATGATAAGAAAAAAAGGGTTAGAACGTAGAGAAGAAATAGTATTGAAAAAGTATGAGAAGACAGAGGTCGAGCCTAAATTCTCCCTTTTACTTACTGTGTGGTCTCTCTAACTTCAAACCTGCTTCCTATTCTGTAAAACACCTTTTTTTCCTGGGTTGTAATGGATCTCAAATGAGATAATAAATGTCAAAGCACGTTTAAAACTGTGTTCCTTATTATTCAGTGAATGATGTTAGTGAATGACACCTCAGCTGAAATATACCTCCTAGTGGATTGCAGCTGTACTCAGCCATGTAGCTCCATTTGCAGGGCTTAATTGGAGGCAGATGTCACCAAGAGTTAGCTTGTGGTTCTCTTAAGAACCAAAAAGTGATTGTCTTTTGCCTTTTCCCACTTTGAACTTTTATTCTTGAAATGGAGGTAAAAGGAATTAAGGGAACTTGAAGAAATCCACCTTTCTCTGGAAGGAATCTCTATAAGATGAAAATAAACCACATTTAGAACTAGTTTGCTTTTTAAAGATGTCATTATTGAGGAGAGCCAGGCTTTGAGTCTACACTGATCTCAGTCAAGAGGATTTCTGATGGCCTTGCTGCTTGGTCCTGGAGCCAAGGATGGTGGCAAACATAAGGTTATCTACACTCAGAAGAAACTGAGTGTAGAAGCTTGGACTCAGTTTAAGAAGAAAGCTCAAAGAAGTGCATACATGCTTTGCATGTCTGAGACAAATCCTGGTTTGATCCCTAGCACCAGAAGTGACTCTACATATTGTGTCAGGAGTAATTTCTGAGCATATGGTGTTTGATAGAAAAAAACAAATAAACAAAACCACAAAATGTTCCCTCATAAAATTTTTTTTAGTAAATTTTAGCATTCCGGTTGTGTATCCGTTCATCTATTTAATAGAGCAAGCTAACACTGTTCCAAGCAGCATGATTAACACAAATAGTTGTTGAGATATAAATATGACCCATGTACCATTTTTAATATTACATATATCTAAATATATTAAAGACCTTTAGTATTGAATTTTGACTCAGGATACCAAAGTTTGCTTACTGTTCTTGGTTATTTTATAGTTTTGGAAAATATTGTGGTAAAATAACTAATAGATTACAATTGACCGATAATTCTTTATATACTAAATGTTAATTGGATCACATAGTCATCTTTTAATTGAATCTGTGGGCAGATTTCTTTGAGATGCATGGTACTTGAGATTGGCATATTTTGTATAGATGTTAATTTTAGGAATGTGCAGTTCTTATTTCAAAGAAACATAGTCTTATTGTTGATTATTTTCCTGTTTCTATTACATGTCATTGCTGAAAATCTGCTGTGGACATTCTTGATTGGTAGAATACAGCCTGGAATTTTAAGCATAAGGGTGTGGAGTATTTATTTAGTACTAATAGAACACATTAGCTAACGTGCATAATCCCACTGCTGAAATAACTAGAGTTTCTGAAATCTTCATTCACCACAACTTCATTTTAGCTCAAGAATGATATGAACTCCCAGACACAATGATAGCTTTAATTTTAATACTGCCAAAATATGGAGGTATAAAGAGTTTTATACTTTGGAGACAGAATTTAACTCCAACACAAGCTTAGTTCCTGTGCTATAAATAAATGGCTTTTCACTTAGAAAATTCAGACATTGTATAACATGCAATATTTTCTTTCCACTTTCTTTTATGGTCCTCATGGGTTTTATTTTTTATTATATTCAGTAAGAGTGACATCTGAATTTTTTACATGGTAAATAACCTAAAAAATATAAGGCTGGAGAGATAGCATGTTGCATGCAGAAGGACAGTGGTTCAAACCTGGCATCCCATATAGTCCCCTGAGCCTACCAGGAGCAATCTCTGAGCATAGAGCCAGGAGTAAGCCCTGAGTGCTGCCGGGTGTGACCCAAAAACCAAAAAAAATAAATAAATAAATAAAAATCTACAAATATAATATTGAAAATAAATCCTGTATACTAATAGTCTTAGAAGTAATCAATTAACTTCCTCTCAAGGCAGGATCCCTCCCAATATAATAGCAACAGTAATTTATTCATTTCCAATGCAAGTACTGTTGATGACAATTTAGAAGGGCAATTTTACTGGCCACTAGTGCTAATTTTTATGAAATTATTTCTTTAATTGACCTCAAATTAAATCCTCTCTAACATGTATAGTCCTAAGTTTGCTATCCAGAATAATAAATAACACTGCCATAACTCTTCGATTAGCTTTCCTCCTAGTAGTCTGTGATTGGTCATTCATAGTATTCCATTTTCATTTTCTTTCAGATCAAAATATCCCTAATTATCCTCACACATCCTGTAACTTCCCTGCTCATCTTTAAAAAGAAGAGTCTCTTTTCCTTCCTAAAGGCAATGAATATATTCTTGATCTTGCTTTCTCTCTATTCCTTTGAAAAAATCGCCTTAGAAGTGATCCTTTATTTTTGTTCTTGGTGAATTCATTATTTCACTCTATCCTTACTGTATCATTTCCTCAATTCATGATCATGCATGTCTTTCTCCTAACTTTAAAAGGTCTCTATTTCTATCACTCATCAAGCCATATCTTGGCTCTCTGTAAACAATTTCTTTTTTATTTATTTATTTATTTAATTTTTATTGTGACTGAAGTTCATTACACAGAATTATTTACGGTACATAGTGACCATGAATGAAGGGCATTCCTAACACCAATGTTGTCCTCCCTCCAGTCCTGTTCCCAGCATGTCTCCCATACCTCCCTCCTTTACTCTCCCCCACTCCTCCACCCCCAGAATACTAGTGTAACTGGTCTCCACTTAACAGCTTGTTGTAGGTCGGGTATCTATTCTGTTTAGTGTTCCAGTCTGATCATTTTTTTATTTACACTGCATGGTCATATGACTGGCTCTGGTAACATCCTATTCTCCCCTAATTTATGAATCTGAATGATTCAAGTTGTGCTATTCTGTTTGAGATAGAAAGGTTAAGAAAAGAAGAAGGAAAAATTTGCTATCAACTACTAAAAGCAAATGAAATTTAAAAATGACCGAATAATATCCACAAGAGTGAAAAAAAAGATGGAAGAAAAAAGAGAAGGAAAATAATATCAAAAATGGATAAAAAAAA
>PVKC010021839.1:0-17966 GCA_004027635.1 Crocidura indochinensis
TTTTTTTGTTTTGTTTTTTTTGGGGGGGCACACCCCACGGTGCTCAGGGGTTACTCCTGGCTGTCTGCTCAGAAATAGCTCCTGGCAGACACGGGGGACCATATGGGATGCTGGGATTCGAATCAACCACCTTTGGTCTTGAATCGGCTGCTTGCAAGGCAAACGCCGCTGTGCTATCTCTCCGGGCGAGCTTTCAGAATTTTAAGTGGTACTGGGGATCAAACCTGGGTAGACTGTGCAAGGCCAGTACCTTATCTGTGTATTATCTCTCCTGCCCCAAGCATTTTCTATTGTATTTATTTATTTATTTTGGTTTGGTTTTTGGGTCACACCTGGCAGTGCTCAGGGGTTACTCCTTGCTCTATGCTCAGATATCGCTCCTGGCAGGATCAAGGGGGGGTTGGGGGTGGGGAACCATATGGAATGCTGGGATTCGAAATCATGCAAGGCTAACGCCCTACCTTCATGCTATATCTCTGACACCATCTATTGTATTTCTTTCAATAGTCTTTGATTGATTTAATTTTATAGTCTTTTAATTTGATTTAATTTAATAGTCTTTGATTGATTTAATTTTCATTCAAATATAAAGAAATCATAACTTTACATACTCAGAATTGTACTGGGAGTGTTTAGAAAAAATCTCTCAGCTTAAGATTGGCTCTTTTACTTTTTAGGAAGACACCAACCTACTGTAAACAAGTAATATATACAAAACAGTAATTACTATCTAGTTGTAATAACCCTCTTTTAATTACAGTCTAGGCTGGAAGGGTTAGGGATAAATATATAGGAGAGAGTGCTGTTATTGGGGAACATTCCACTTTACACATAAACCCACAACCCTCCTTCAAATCTCCTTAGAAACTTGATTCTCAGATAACGAAGGAAACTGGAAAATAATACAGTCTTTAATTACTAGCGGGCCTGAGATGTTAATACAACTTTAATGTCAACACCTCCTCTTCTTTAAGGTAATATGATTGCATATTCTAAGTAGCTATTTTTAGTCAAAGTCACTATCGCATGCCGCTTAAAAACATGGCTGCAGAAATAAGTTAGTAAGTGGAGAACATGGAATCTAGTGAGCAGAATCACAAATTATTAAGGTTCTCTTTCAGCAGAGAAATTATAGAGTTGGGAGTGGAGGAGATTCACTAACTGAATGCTAAGAATGTCCCTGGGGCCATGAACACTTGAAGCCTTCTCACTATTGGCTCCCTTTGGTTTTACACTTCACCCAAGTTATAATCCAATTGAGGAAGCATTTTTCTCTGGGGACTAGAGCTTCTGTTAGGCCAGCCCTATAACAAAAGAAAAGAATGGAATTAGAAACAGTCCAGGCACTCAGGAGAATATTAGGAGTCATTAAGAAAACTAGGTGCCAACAGAAACTTGAGCTGCCCAAGCTAAGGGGAGTTTCCCTACTTACTGCAGTTCTGAATTTCAGGAAAAGGAAATGGAGAGTGAAAGGACAAAAGAAGGAAATACTAAAACTTGATAGGGCTTTTACAAACTACTTACTACCTTCAAGGACCAGGTTTATGATGCATTAATTATTTATGAGTAGCTTACTCGTTTGGTCATTCATTGTGTTCAACAAATAGTTATTTGGTGTATCTGGTAGGCTCTGTGCCAGATGTTTGGAGTGTAATGACATATATGGACACCCCAGACTTTCAGGAGCTCACAGGAATAGAAACAAAGGAAACTGATGTCACAGCTTCCATATATCTAAAGAGAGTTGAAAAGGTCTTAGTTCCATGCTCAAACCAGCACTCCCATCTACCAGTAGATCTCACTGTTGGCAAACTATGATTTTCTTTATATTTGCAAAAGTTTTTAGCAAAGTGAGAGAATAGAAAAATGAGGGCATCTTAGATTTGAACCCCAATTTTTTTTTTTTTTTTTTGGTTTTTGGGTCACACCCGGTAGTGCTCAGGGGTTATTTCTGGCTCTGTGCTCAGAAATTGCTCCTGGCAAGCACGGGGGACCATATGGGACACCGGGATTCAGACCAATAAGCTTCTGCATTTCTGCATGAAAGGCAAACGCCTTACCTCCATGCTATCTCTCAGGCCCCTCAAGATCTCAATTCTAAGACTTAGAGCCATACTACAGTGGATTGAGTGCTTGCATCACATTGCAGCTGACCAAAGTTTGAGATGGTCTCTAGAGCACATCTAGGAATGATATCTGAGCACAGAGCCAGGGAGTAAAGGATGGAAATACCTATGGTAGGTAAAGGGAAGCATTCAACCAGGAAGAAGAAGTAGTGCTGATGAGCTAATGTGTTATGTATGAAACCCTATCTGCAATAGTACTGGAAACTTCAGTGCAAAAATGTATACTTATTTTAAAAAGTTCCTCTTGAAGGAGCAGACTGGGGGAAGGCATATAGGGGTAAGGGGGTATTGGTAGAGGGAAGTGGACATTGGTGAAGGAATTGGTGCTGAAACATTGTATGCCTGGATCCCAATTATGAATAACTTTGTAATTTCATGGTTACTATATATAATTATTTTGAAAAAAATCTCAGCAACTTTGAAGACCTAAAAATAAATAAAAAGTATGGGACCATTTGTTTTGTTTTCTTGTTTGTCTGGTGTTTTGTTATGTTTTTATTTCTTTGTCCCTTTCTTCTCTTAAATTGATATTTATAACCTCTAGATGGACTCCTCCCAGTTTTTTGCCTTTTTTTTTTTTTTTGCCTTTTTCCCTTCAAACAGAACCACATAACTTGAATCATCTTGTTCTGCTTCATAAATTGAGGGGGGGGAATGGATGGTACCAAGACTAGAGTCATATGAACATTGATTAGAAATAAAAAAAAATGACCAGACTTAAACACCAAATTCAAAGTCAATGACAACAAAATCTATAGCCAATCTACAAACAAGCTAGACACAGAGGGGACCACTTATACTAGCAGCCCGGGCAGGGGGGATAGGGGTTGGGGTGGGGCAAAGAAAGGGGATATGAGATGCATGCTGAAAACAGGGGTGGAGGGAAGACAACACTGGTGGTGGGAATGCCCCTGATTCAATGTTACTATGTACCTAAAATACCACTGTGAAAGATTTGTAATTCACTTTGGTCACAATAAAAAATTATTAAAAAAATAAAAAGTATGGGGCCAGAGAGATAGCACAGCAGTAGGGCATTTGTCATGCATGTGGCTGACTCAGGAGGGACCTGGTTCTATTTCCAGCATCCCCCATGCGCCCCCCCCCCCCCCCCGTCAGGAATAACCCTGAGGCGCCATTGGGTGTTGCCCAAAAAAACCAACAATCAATAAAGTTTAAAAATAAATAAATAAGATGTAAAAAATGATTAAGTTTTGAACTATATCTACCTAAGTTTCTTTCAGATGTTTTCTTGCCTTTTGTTTGATTTTATTTGAGTGCCACACTCAGAAGGGCTCAAGGACTTTTCCCAGCTCTGTGTTCCAGGTTTATCACTTTGAGTGATTCAACAAGTGGTTGTCTCTCTGGCCTTATATTTCAATTTCTTTTGTCAAAGGCTATCAGACTGAGGATGATGAGACTAGAATAGTCCCAGAATGGACATAAGAAACAAATGAAACAAAATTCTGAAACTTAGCTTCCATTAAAGGGTTTTTCTAGTTCGAATAATTTGTCTCCTATTCCCTTCTTGTGTCTTTGTGCAGAAGATACATATTCAATTTCATGAAAGCAATTCTGACTTCAGAATTGTGGTAACTTGCCAACAAAGAGGTATTCCATAAAAATCTTTTTCTAAGATCATATCTATCAAACAGTAGAGGACAACAGGAAAGTCAACCATTCATTTCTATGCTTTGTGTTTTTGAACCTTTGCAGAGCAATGTGATCAGCATGATATCATACAAAACAATAGTTTAATGACAAAATTATGATATCATATGCTTGTAATATAAAACTAATGCCAACTTTTAATTTTATTAATTTATATATTTATTTATTTTGGTTTTGGGTTTACTCTTAGCTCTGCACTCTGGAGAGTGCTTAGGATATCACACAGGTTTTTAAAGATCAAAACCTTATGCACTATGTTATCAATTAGACCTCAAAACCATCTGTTTAAGCATTTGGGACACACATAAACATGTTCAGGGTTATTTATGTTTCAGTCTTTGAGGAGGGTTGGAATAAAATTAGGGGCCACTTCATGCAAAGCACATGTTCCACGCTATTATGCTATCTCTCTTGCCCAAGAAATAACGATTTCAGTACTTGGTGCTAAACAATATTTAAAGTGACAAGAAAGCAATTGATCACCCACAATCTCAAGTGTAAAATCAAATGAGGGAGTCCTTTATTATACGGTAGGAAAGTATTTATTTTATTTTATTGAAACGATTGTGATTTACAAAGTCCTTCATAGTTGAGTTTTAGGTATACAATATAACAGGGCCAATCCCACCACCAGTGCCAGCCTTCCTTCCTCCACCAATATTCCTCAAGTGCATCCCATACCACCCCCTCTGCTACCCAGCCTGCCAGTATTACAGGCCCATTTTAAATTTAGATTATTAAAATTTGGGTATCTTGATTCCATTGCTATTGCCTTTGGCTTGGATATTTAGTTCTGTATATTTTTAACACTACCAGTGCTACAGAAACCGCTTGGCCCCTGGCTCCCATCCTTTCATATTTGTGTTTCTCCTCTTCCACTCATTTTCTTTCCTTCTCCTCACTTTATTCTGGGTCCAAGGGTGTTCAAGACAACTAAGCCATTACGTTTCTTCCTGAAGTATTCTAAATTCCACACATAAGTAACATCATTCTGTATTTATGCTTTTTTTCCTGACTTACTTCATTTAGCATAATATCTTCCAGTTCCATCCATGTTGCTGAAAATTGCATGATTGTATCATTCCTTACAGCTATATAGTATCCCATTGCATAGATGGACCATATCTTCATGATCCACTGTTCTCTTGTTGTACATCTAGGTTGATTCCAAGTCTTGGCTATTGTACTGCATGCTGCAAATAATAACAGCATGCATACAATGTTTTGGATGAATGTTTTTCTGTCCTGGGGATAGAACTCTAAAAGAGGAATTGCCAGTTTATATGGAAGCTAAATTTTGAGTTTACTGAGAACTCTCTGTTTCTTTTTCCATAGGGTTGGAAATAGACAACATTTTCACCAGCAGTGGATGAGAGTTTCTTTCTCACCATATCACTGCCAACAGATATTGTTCCCATTATTTTTGATATGGGGCATCCTCACTGGTGTAATGATGACATCTCATTGTTGTATTGATTTGGATTTCCCTAATGATAGTGATGATGAGCATTTTTTATGTGCCTGTTGGCCATGTGTTGGTCTTTCTCAGAGAAGTATTGGTTCATATACTTTCCCATATTTTGATGGGGTTTTTAGATTTTGTGGAGTTGCCTTTGTGAGTACTTTGTATATCCTAGATATCAGACTTTATTTGATGTGTTGAGTGAAAATTAGTTTTCTCATTCACTTAGCTGTCTTCTAGTTTTAGCATGTATTTCTTTTGCCATACTGAAACCTTTTAGTTTGATCTAGTCCCATTTATTCAGATTTGATGTTATAGCCCTTGCCATTGGCATCCTATTATTAAAGACTTCTTTGAGGTCAAAGTCTTGGAGTGTTCTACTATGTTTTTCTCAATAAATTTTATAGATTAGGACCTAATCTCAAGGTCATAAATACACCTTGAATTAACTTTAGTATAAGGTATAAGATATGGATATGTATTCTTTGCTGAAAATGGGGGATTGTGGAGAGAAGAAAGTAAGAGAGAAAGAGAAAAAATGCCTTCTGTACATGTGAGTAGCAAGAGTTAGTGAATTAAAAGAAGTTAGTGCATTAATGACATTCACTTATTTGTTGGGTTTATTCACAGTGAGGAAAGCAAGAGAGAATGTTGAAGCTGTTGTTTGTTTATTTTGTAATTAATCCCTAACTATACTTTAAACAGTGCCAAGAGTCAAGAAGAAATTTTGGCAATTTCTATATGACATTTGTTTGGAAAGCTGAAAAAATGATGTCTGTGAAATGGTGAGTTGAACATTCCACCAGAAAGGGAGAGGGATTCCCATGCCCCCTGTCTGAAGTAGGACAAGAGATGAGGGTCCAGCAACAATTCCGACACAGGAAATAATCCACACACAATTGGGGACAAATAGCACGCCAGAAACTCACACTGCTATTCACCCACAGTCGCTCTACTACATGGAACCACGAGCCAAGATGATCAACAGCACTCCAGGCTGCCTGAGTAGCCTTTATTGGAATAAAACAAAGCCCATCCCCAAGGACAGGGAAAAGGCCAGATGAAGAGGCAATGGGGAAATGTCTTCATACTCCATAATTCAACCACCCCCCAAAAAACAAAAAGAATGAGTTAGTATTGCTTTCTAAATGCAAGGTTCTTGGGGGCCGGGTGGTGGCGCTGGAGGTAAAGTGCCTGTGCTAACCTAGGACGGACGGCAGTTTGATCCCCCGGTTCACCATATGGTCCCCTGTGCCTACCAGGAGCGACTTCTGAGTGAATAGCCAGGAGTAACCCCTGAGCGTCACCGGGTGTGGCCCAAAAGCCAAAAAAATAAAAATAAATAAAAAAAATAATAAATGCAAGGTTTTTTGTTGTCCTGGTAGCAGTATTAATGAATCAGAGGCCTGAAATGAGAAGGGTGAAATGTGATCAGTTTTAAACCATATCTAGGGGGCCTGGGAGATAGCATGGAGGTAAGGCGTTTGCCTTTCATGCGAAAGGTCATCGGTTCGAATCCCAGTGCCCCATATGGTCCCCCGTGCCTGCCAGGAGCAATTTCTGAGCATGGAGCCAGGAGTAACCCCTGAGCACTCCTGGGTGTGACCCAAAAACCAAAAAAAAAAAACCAAAACATATCTAGGATGAATTATGTTCCTTCCTATTACCAACCTGATATGTTCAGTTTCCTCAATCTCTCTCTCTCTTTCTCTCAATTGTCACGGCATCATAAACCTTTATGGGAATTCAGTCCACCAGAAGTATCCTTATATTTTCCTGGTGGGGAGAACTGAAATATCCCCCACAGGGTTCCTCAAAAGGCCCTCTGTGGACGCCTTGTTCCCCTGCATGGATGGTTGAGGAATTTTCGAAGAGATGGCTGGCATTATCTCAGGCCAAATTGTGGCCTCTATCAAATAATTTGGCTCAGAAGTTCCAGCATCAATAATTACTAAGAAAACCCTTTTTATGGATATGTGTAACCCTAAAAGTTCAATGTTTCAAATATGTCCTTGCAGTTGAAGTTTCTAGTAAACAAGGGTGACATTGACTCTGCTCAAAATAGGAAAACACATTTTAGGAGATTTGGTTTCTTCCTGTGCTTGACCCCAAAAACAATGGAGCCCAGCTCAGGAAGATCAAGTTTCTTGATATTTCTTACTTTCTCCTAACTTATGTTTTGCATTTCAGGTTGTTTGTTAAAAGCTGCCCTGAGCATTACCTTTTCTTTTGCAAGTAACCTTGCCTTGTTATTGTAAATATCCTTCTCTGCACCTGGGACTGGCTTGCCCCTATAAAAACCCCTGTTTGGAAAATAAACTTGTTGCACTCCTGCCAGAAATGTGTTGACCCCACATACTCTGTGTGGTTTCATTTATTTTATATTTTATATTTTTTCATAAGCCTGTCTGAGCAGTCCTCTCTCCCTGAAGTGAATTCATCGAAATCCCACTGGTGTTGCAAGACAAAGCCACTTGCAGCAGCTGGCGCCCAACGTGGGGGCCATCGAGGGAGAGTAAGTTGTCTTTTTCTCTTCTTGTTTTTTTCTCAGTTTGTTCTTAGGTTTGGGGTCATGCTTAGCAGTGATCCGGACTTAATCCTGGCTCTATGCACTGGGATGACTCCTAACAAGACAGATGATCTCTTGAGGTCTTCAGTGCTAAAACTTAGGGAATACCAAGGGAATATATGCTGTCCTCTTCCAGAGCCACACTTTATTGTTCATGTTTTTTTGGCCACAGCCAGTGGCACTTAAGGTTTACTTTTGGCTCTGCTCAGAAATCGCTCCTTGCAGGCACAAGGAGACCATGTGGGATGCCAGGATTCGAACCACTATCCATCCTTAATGGGCTGCTTGCAAGGCAAATGCCCTACTGCTGTGGTATCTCTTTGCCCCCTAGAGCCCCACTTTTAACACTTTCCTGCCAATGAACCTGACTGAGGAAGTCAGTCTGCAAAGTGGAAACCAGTCCATGTCCTTGAGGATACTATCAGGTTGTGGGGAGTTGGACCCAGGAGACCCTCCCTCAGCTCCAGTGCCCACAATCACTTTTTTGCTGCTATTTAGCACCAAAAATGCTCCCCAAGTTTTCTGATTAAAGAATTACCCAAGTTTTCAGTAATTGAAAACAGTTCTATAATTATACTTTTCTTTTTCTTTTTGTTTTGTTTTGTTTTCTTTTGGGGCCACACCCAGTGGTGCTCAATGCTCAGAAATCGCTTCTGATAGGCACAGGGGACCATATGGGATGTTGGGATTCGAACCACCATCCCTCTTGGATTGGCTGGGTGCTTGCAAGGCAAACACCCTACTGTTGTGCTGTCTTGCTGGCCCTACTTTCTTCTTTTAGTACTGCCCAAACAATTTCAAACTCTTGATAGGAGCCTTATTTTAAGAAATGTTAACATCTTTGGAAATAAACGTAAGATCTGCAAGAACAAACACCAGTTAGAGTCCTGGGTAACTTCCTGGTAAGTACTATTCTAAGAGACAGATGAGCCCCTACATAAGCAAGGAGGGTTGCTGTTCTTTGGCTTTGTTGTTTGTTCATTTGTGTAGTGTAGCAGAGATCAAATCCAGGGCTTTGCACTTGAAAATCATGTGCTCTACCTTTGAACTCCATCACTAGTCCTACCTCTGGATTTTTATAAATCATCAGGCTGAAAACAAAGCTATAAGTGTGACATTAATGGTGGTGATTACAACAGTTAAGTCAGCGATGGGCATTTGAGAAGGGCAAAGTCTATCAGAATGGACATTCTTGGACTTTTGTTTACTTTGCAAGTAAGGAAAAACTCTGTAAGGTTGTTTCTTTGGGGGGTTTGCATAGATATTTTGCCCTCAGAAGTGGAGAGTCTGCCTGACAACACAGCCCACCCAGAGGAAGGAATAACTTAGAGAGAGGGGTCAGTTCTGTATTAAATTTTCTCAGACTTTGGTTCCTGCTCTTTTCATGACCTTTTCAGTTGGAAGTGAGCCAACACAACTCATTTTTTTGTTTAGAATAGTTTTAGCTCAGGCTGATTAATAAATAACATATGGATCTAAGAACTAGATTATTCTTTTAGGGGATACTTTTTAACTCCCCATTTCTCTATGTCATCCTTTACACTTCTCCATTGTTGCTGGTTCCATGATGACTGAAGTGGTGTAGGTCTGTGAGGATGCACTGGAGACCTCATACTTTGTTAAGGTTCCAGGGATCCTATGTGACACTGCTTCTAGAATTACACTCAGAATGTGGGAATCAAACTAATCTAAGGATCAAACATATGATCTCACTTGCCTTATATATACAAGGTAAGAGATTTACCACTGAGCCATTCCTAGACCTCTGCATCACTGTTCCGAAATTCAGTTGGATTTGATTTCTAGGCTCTACCTCCAATTTTCATGATGCTTTCTACATGTGTACATGAATTCATTAGAGTTTTTCTCTAAGCTTAGCAGATTAATATCAACATCTCTATGAAGTAATCGGTCCCCAGGAAAGGTTCGCTAACGGAGGTAGGGAGGACGAGGTCTCTCCCCTCCAGCTCGGAGAACGCGTCTACCACCCAGTAACCAGCGGTTCTGAGGTGAATCGGCGAGTAAACAGTTCACGGAGAGTCAGACTTGTGGAAATATCAGCTTTATTCGGTGGAAATAACTGAGGTCCAATGACCTAGCATCAGTTCCAACCCAAAAAGCCCCAAACCTTACACAGACCTCTGTTTTATCCACTAGAATCAGGTACCACCCTAGGGTAGGGGCAGAATGCCAGGTCACACCCTAGAGTAGGGTCTAATCACTGATCAGGGTAGGATCAAGATAGGTCCCGAAATGTGTATACATTCCAAGTCGTGATAAGATTAGAAATGTTTACATATGCAACACATCTCTGTGACATCTACAACAGATATTTCTTTCTTTCTCTACTAAGTCTAAATAGGTTAGAAGCTGTCTTTCCTCCAAATGAGGTTTAGGGCTTCTTTTAGGTTTATATTCTTTTAGGTTATATTCAACCTATATCACCTCAGCATCACCATGCTGGAAGGTTAGAAGGTCTGAACCATAGTTCCACTAATACATCATCAAGCATTATTTTGAACAAGACTGAAAAATGTCTCAAGGAGAAGACAACATAGATTGGTGAATCACAGCTTAGAATCTCCTTCAGGAAGTTCTTGTCTCACACTTAAGTGTCTTTGTGCTATTTGCATGTCTTGGGTGCAAGTTGGTTACATTCTTCTTTTGCTCTCATCTGCAATGGTTCTGTTGCCCTTGGAAGGGAATCAATGACAGGAACTGTCTCTGGATTAAATACAAGTTTTATTTAGCTGGTAGAGAACATGGGGGAAAAAAAGGTTCCTAGATTTTGGGTCTGTTTCTCAGCTTGACTCTGTTGAGAGGAAAGTTGGACATTTAGGCTGTGTTTGCATTTGAAGGAATGCAATCCTCCATTCATCCTGCAAAGCTGTGGCACCAACTCAGCAGGATGTTCTGAGGTCACTTGTTTAGTGTTGGGAACATGTTGTATAACCAGCAAAGGGTGGAGAAGACTCAAGGGAAGACTTTTCTAGGGAAGAAATAGACTCACACTCAGTCACTTGTAGCCTGCTTGCTGACTTAGGTCTCTTGCCACTTGGTGGTGGGAAAACCACAGGAGAGATTTGTATTTCCTTGAATAAGAAATCTTTTTTGCTTGTTTGATTGGAGAAGGGGTTGAGTCTCCTGGTAATTTGAGACATCAGGCCCTGCAGTTCAATGTTGGGCCGAGGATGCTGTGTCATTAGAACCTTTTGGGATTGGTGCTACCCCAGCAGTGTCCAGAAAGCTTCCAGAACAGTTAGTTGCCTTTTTTTTATTTGTTAAAAAGTTATTTGGGGGCCAGAGAAATAGTTCAATGAACTGAACAAAAGCAAAGCATGAAAGAACTCTTGTTCCATCACAGACATTACATACAGTTTCCCAAGTCTGCCAGGAGCACAGAATTGGGACAGTAGTTCCTGAACACTATCATATATGTCCCAGTTGCCATCCCCAATTATTTTCACCCATGGTGAAATAAGCTTGGATTCACTTTTAGCAGAGAAATGTTCTTCCGTATGTGCAATATTTAAAAAGTCGCTACCAATACTAACATAGACTCTTGAGTTCTGCCAGGAGAGACCCTCAACACAGAGCTAGGGGTAACTCTTAAACAGTGCCAGGTGCAGCTAACAAGACCTGAAGTATAAATCAATTTAATTTAATAATGTTTTAAAATAACATGTACAAATAGAGATGGCTAACCTTCACCACTGAGCCCCATAATTCCTCTCTTTGTTGTTTTGTTCACATGTATTATCATATTTATGCCTCCATCGGAGACAATGGCTCAAGGTGATATTTGTTATCCAGGCCACTCTATTTCAAAATGCTAATTTTTTGAAATGTCTCTATTTCAAAATGCTTATTTCTCTATTTTAAAAATTTCTGGCTATCAGGAGACCCAGGAGAAACCTAAAAAATTCTCTATATTTCTCAGTTATAAATAAGCTCTGAGTACCCCTAAATAAGTGGGAATATGCACTATATTAAGTTTATTTTACTGGGGACATAGCTATCAGTTTCTAGGTGACTATTCTAACTTCAGAATAAATGATATTTCAGTCATTTTTTTCTTACAAGACACTTTTTTATTTTTTATTTATTTATTTTTTTTTATTTTTTGGTTTTTGGGTCACACCCGGCCGTGCTCAGGACTTACTCCTGGCTCCATGCTCAGAAATTGCTCCTGGCAGGCACGGGGGACCATATGGGGCACCGGGATTTGAACCGATGACCTTTTGCATGAAAGGCAAACGCCTTACCTCCATGCTATCTCCCGGGCCCCCTTACAAGACACTTTTAATCTTAAGTATCTCTGTTCCTTGATGACTATTAATTGAACAAGGCATGCATAAGCATGCACAAACTTCATGGGAGGTAAGCCAGGTGCTTTTAGAGGACCAACTCAGCAAGATCATTCACCTTCCATCAAAGGTCTCCAGAGAAAGGGAAATAGTAGGCTACAAAAGACAACTGCATGCCCTGGAATGCTTCCCTTGTATTTATACTATGCATAAAAATTTAAAAATTGAGTCAACAGAAAGAATTATCAAGCAATTTTATTGCTCTATGAAGGAAGAAAATATCAAGGTTACTGCCTAGGCTTAGACTTATGTGTCCTGGGTTGCCCAAGACTATCCTGGTTTATGCCATTTGGCCGGGCATTCTTGTGAATGATGCCCCTTTTCCAGCTCTGAAATGTTCCAATACAGCCACTCTTACTAATTAGATGGAAAAGAGATCTTATGTAAGGCAGAAGATAATTGCATGCTAAAGTGGTGTGTGGACATGAAGAAAGGTTAGGCAATTCTCCTTGTTGGCACTTGCTAAAATTTTTCACTGAGCTGAATGTTGTAAGAAAATGTATTATAGTCGAGGGATAATGACAATAAAGCTGATGTAGTCAGAGATACACAAATATGTCCTGGGGAAATGGATATAAACTTAATATGATATACAAATTATGTCCAGAGTCTTTGTTTATGTCTGAATTGCATTTAGCAGAGTGTCTTCACTGAAATCTTATCCATGGTTCTGGGTTTTGTTTACATATCTATTCTCCAACCATGTGCTGAAATCAGAATCCAATGTTTTAAATTACACAGAGGAGACAGAGAGATAGAACAGCAGACAGGGCTCTTGCCTTGTATATGGTCTTCCTAGGTTCAATCCCCAGCACAGGATATGGTTCTCTGAGCACCGCCAAAAGTAATCTATGAACACAGAGCTAGAGCCAGGAGTAATCTGGGTACCATTAGGTGTGACCCCAAACCTAATAATAATACTAATAATAATACTAATACTACTACTACTAATAATAATAATAATAGTAAGGCAAAGAGATGGTTCAAAGGGCTGGAGTATATGCTTTGCCCTGCGAAACCCTGGTATTGATCCCCAGTAACTTATGTTTTCTCGAGCACCACTGGAAGTGACACCCCTAAAATAAAATAAGTCCTGGAAACGTATCTTACTTACCTTGCACATATGAGATATTTTAAACTTGTTTCTTGGCACTATATTGTCCCCTAAGCATCGCAGTGCGCAGTCCCCAAGCACTAAGCCAAAAGCAGCTCCTGAGTACAGTCAAGTATAATTTAAAAAAAACAAAGGTGAAATAAAACAAAATAGGTTCTGGTTTATTTACGGCTATCTGACATGTTGTCAGCAACCCCTAAAAGCAAATGACGGAAGACAAGCAAACAAAGTTCACCAGGACTTGTAGACTGAGAATGGAATTCTGGCAATGTCCCTAAGTCTCGATGCAATTGGTTTTCATCTGAAGTCAACCTCATTGGTTTAACAAAGCGACATCTAGCTTCTGCATCTTGCCTCTTGCTATTTCACTTCATCTTGTTGTTTTATTACAATTGGTGTTTTTTGGCTTTGCGGTGCAGACTGCAAATGTTTCCTGACATCCAGTTTTCTTTTCTCAGTAGCAGTGATGCTTTGTCCTCTATTCCAAGGACAATGCTGGTGATATTCCTGCAGCTCCCTGAAAGCAGTCCAGGCCTTCTTTATTCCTTTTGAATTTCCAATTTGAATGGAGGTAGGTGGCTTGTTCCTCTATTGTTGGCTTCAAAGTTTTACTAGACTTGTCCTCTTCCTTCTCTCTGAGAAGCGGTGTTGGGATTTGCTAGATCCTTTGCATTGACCATGCCGATGATTGTGTCTTGGATCCAAGGTGTTGTCCTTGGATCTGCAATGGCAATGTCACTCAGCCTCTCTTAGACAGTCAGAATCTTGGATCTGAGTCTGCCTTTTAAGTAGATCCATAGGTGATATGATTGCATATGAACCAGGAGAACGCTGTCTTCATAGAGAATGGTTACTCAGCAGGAGGAAAGAAATCGAGGTCTCTATTATTGTGTTGAACAAAACTATCTGCTAGTCTTTCTATACACCTGTAGACTATTATTAGGGAGAACAATATATGTTTTATCTCGTTTAAACCATTGACATTGAAAAAACCTTTCCTAGAATATATGGCTTTTATTCCTGCCAGTGTCTTGTGCAGAAAGGGTGAGAAAGGATATCTATTTTCTGAATATTCAAGAATGCACCCTTCACTTTATCAGAGCACCCAAATGACATCAATATGTGTTGCTCCATCTAGGACTTGGAGAGTGGAGGAAAATGTATTTTACACTCCTGTGATAGAAACACATCTCAACAATAATTTTGGTCTCCTTGAGGATACTGAGATAAGAAACTTGATATAAATATTAAATGAACTGAATATATAATATCACATCTCCGGAGATGATGTTATACATTTTTTTAGAAGCACCGAATTCCAACTAGAAGCATTAATTAAATAGACCGCATTTATTTTAAAGTCCATTAGGACTTGCATGCTGTTTCCTCTACTATATAGTCTCTCAGGCACTATTTAATTTAAAAACCATGTCTTCTTACTTCCTTTTTGTTTTGTTCTGTTTTTGTTTTGGGATCATACACAGGCAGTACTCGGGGTTTACTTTGGACTCTGTGTTCAGGGATCATTTCTGTCATGTTTGGGGGAACTTATAGAGGTATTATGGATTGAACCCAAGTTAGCCATCAGCAAGCAAGTACCTTATCTGCCCTACTATTTCTCCAGCTCTGTCCTAATTTCTTTATTTCCATCTCTAATGTGCTAAGTATATTCCCTAGACTTCCAATTCCCTTGCTTAGGTTAGATAAAAAGAGTAAACAAATAAAAAGTATCTACAGAAATGCACTTCTACTTTGGGTAGTGCTCAGAAAAAACTCACTATTTATTTATTGCCTCCCAAGGAACATACCTCAAATTAATGGCTTGCACCAGCAGCCTTTTTTTGCTCATAATTCTTTTTTTTTTTTTTTTTTTTTGGTTTTTGGGCCACTCCTGGCCGTGCTCAGGGGTTACTCCTGGCTGTCTGCTCAGAAATCGCTCCTGGCAGGCACAGGAGACCATATGGGACACCGGGATTTGAACCAACCACCTTAGGTTCTGGATCGGCTGCTAGCAAGGCAAACACCGCTGTGCTATCTCTCTGGGCCCTGCTCATGATTCTTAACTGAGCAGGGCATAGTGGGAAAGTTTTTCTCTATATGGTTTGGTCTGATGTTGTTTACCTGAACAGAGCGTCTGGAAGGGCCTTGCTCACAGAGTTGGAATCTCCATCAGTTGGTTAGATACAGTGTGACTTAACCTATTTCTCATCATATGACCTCTCTGACAGGGAGTATAATTGACTTTTTTTTAGATGTGGTTGGTTTGTGGACCACATTCTGTGATGCTTAGCATACTTGGCTCTGTGCTAAGGGATCACTCCTGGCAGTGTTTCCAGGATCATATGGGGTGTTGAGGACTGCATCTACGTCAACTGCATGCAAATCTTATGCCCTATTCACTATATTACCTCTCTGGTCAAAGTAATTGACTCATGGGGTCCGGGAGATAGCATGGAGGTAAGGCATTTGCCTTTCATGCAAAAGGTCATCGGTTCAAATCCCGGTGCCCCATATGGTCCCCCGTGCCTGCCAGGAGCAATTTCTGAGCATGGAGCCAGGAGTAACCCCTGAGCACTGTCGGGTGTGACCCAAAAACCAAAAAAAAAAAAAAAAAAAATAGAAAAAGAAAAAAAAAGTAATTGACTCATTTACATGGCATCTTTGAGTTTCAAAAGAGAAAATTATGTTTTAGAACATCGTAAAATTTGGTGGTACTGTTACTTTTCTACCATTCTCTTCATCAAAGCAAGTTACAAAGTGTTGTATTTCTGGTCCCGCCCTAATATTCATACTCCACCCTTGGGTGTGGATTATTGGATTATTCCCTAGTTGATATTCCTCTCCTACCCTAGGGAGTGGCCTGGTTCTTATCAATAAAAGCAGGGATCTGAGGAAGGCTGATGCTCATTCTTTAGTCTTCCTCCACTAACGTGCTTTATTCTTAGGAGCAGAAAGCTTGTATGGTGGGATTTTGGGGTGAATGCTGGCTGTCTCTAATGTCAGAGATCAGTCTTGGCAGGGCTTGGAAGGCCACATGGAGAGCTGGGATTAAACCTGGATTGGATGAATGCAAGACAAATACCCTGCCACTATATTGTTGCTCTGGCCCCCTATTTAGGCTCGAAGTTTATGTTCTTTTTTGTTTGTTTGTTTGTTTGTTTGTTGGTTTTGGTTTTTCTGGGTCACACCCAGCAGCGCTCAGGGGTTACTCCTGGCTCTACACTCAGAAATCACACCTGGTGGGCCAGAGAGATAGCATGGAGATAAAGCATTTGCCTTTCATGCTGAAGGTCATTAATTCAAATCCTGGCATCCCGTATGCCAGGAGTGATGTCTGAGAGTCGAGCCAGGAGTAACCTCTGAGCGCTGCTGGGTGTGACCCCCCCCACAAAAAAAAAAAAAAAAACAAAGAGAAGAAATCACTCCTGGCTGGCTCTGAGGACCATATGGAATCCTGGGATTCAAACCACCATCCTTCTGCATGCAAGGCAAATACCTTACCTCCATGCATTCTCTTGGGTCCCCACAGTTTATGTCCCTATAATCTGTCCTACTTCTTCAAGACAGAATAGTTAGCTAAAATATTAGTTTTATTAAATAGTTTAATACAAAAATAATGGCAATCTTAATGGATCTTCAATTCAGATGAAGGATGTTTAGTGATTTAGTCAACAATACAAGCTTAGTGCAAGCCATGATTTAACTTGCTACCAATTTCTCTAAATAGGAGAGAACTAAAATTAATAGAACTCTAATGATAGCATTCATTTTTAGGCTTAAGCTCATGAATTACACGAAGCTTTTATGATTATTAAACATAAAGGAAATTAGACATGGCATATAATGCCATAAAGTAATATCTCATTTCAACTTCAGTTTACTTGAATACATTTTAAGACTATTTGCTAACTGACTGTAAGTACAAAGTACTGATCTGTGTTCTGGGAACACATCAATAATTGAGATAGGTTTCTCTGCTTCTCTGTCTATAAAGTACTTCTGCTCTGAAAATGGCAAAAATGGCCACCAGCCTCTAATAAGCAACAACAACAAAAAAAAGGGCAAATCATTTCATTATGGAAAGGATTTGTCAATGAGTTTGTATAAGAGATGGAACAGGTACTCACAGTGATGGTATTATGAATGTCACCTTTTTATTTCTTTTCATCAAGGTAGATCATTGAGAGATGATTTGGGTACAATTCTGCACAAGCTCCTATCTAGTGTGGATACCCTGGTCCCATCAACCGCACCAAGACTATCATCATGTGTATCTTGAGACTCACTTGATCTGTGTGTCACGGAACTGGTCCCTACTAACAGAATTATTGGGGAACTGTGAATGTTAGGTTAGGGTGAGATTACTTTCACAGAATTGAAAAGTCAGTGGCAAGGCAATCTGTCTGCGTTAGTCTCTTTGTCTTTTATCACAGAAAAGAATTTCTAAGACAGTGAAGCAAAGTAGTTATATTCAGGGAGGAGCCTTCATTTCTTTTGGTGGGGAACTTTTGGGTCACATCTAGTGGTGTTCAGAACTGCTGGTTGGATTCAGGGAAATATAGTTGATGCCTGAGCTGGAACTCAGATTGTCTGCCTGAAGGGCAAGCACCTTATGCTCTGCATTATTGCCTGTCCCCAAGGGTGCTAATTCTTTTTT
>PVKC010021840.1:0-17983 GCA_004027635.1 Crocidura indochinensis
TCCTGTGTACCTGTCTCCCCATCCCAGACACATACCCAGTTCCCTCTCCTACCCCTTTCAGACCCTGCTCAGGCATTACCTACTAGGCAGCATTCCCTAGAAGCACCTCTATAAAACAGTAACCCCCAATCCCTACCCAGCTTCTCCCTGTTCTCTACCATGCACTGAATTTCTTTCTAATGGCCCTGAGTCCTAGCTCTATCCCAGTGACTGTAAGGTCCCCCCAGGTCAGAGCTCACAGCAGAACAGGTGCTTCAGAAAGATGTGCCCAAGGGCTAGAGAGTGCACCAGGGTTAAGGCACTTGTCTTTCACACAGCTGACTCGGTTATGTCCCCTTAGCTTTGCCAGGAGTGATACTATCTGAGCACGGGGCTAGGAGTAAGTCATGAGCACTGCCAGATATGACCCTCAAATCAAGAGAACTAAATCAAAAGATATTATGAATAGGCCCAGAAACACCAAGCACTGAAAATGCTCTTTCTGCAATTATTACTGTCTCTGAAAGGTTTTTAAGTACAGGAAATGGCCTCATTGGCATAAACATGTAGGGAAAGTCCTGGGCCCTTCACTGCTTGTATCCCTGATTCTAAGTCACAGCTCTAAATGTCAACTCATACCCAAGTTTCTGTGGCTCAGCAGATGACATTTAACAACAAGCCCCCAGAGGTGACCCTGGTACACCAGACAGGAAGAATCCAATGGCTGCAAGTGAGATTTCCTGGAAGGAACATGTGTAAGTGCTTGTAGGTCTCCTACAAACTTCAGTATATATTCACAGAGCGATCTGTAAGGCCTCACCATATACCTTGACATGTAAAACCCGGGTCCCAACCAAGATTTGGTTTCATAAACTAACTTGCTATTTTTATTTTACTGCTTCACAATTCTTAGGAGATAATCATCCTCCTCTTTTCCTTCTTAAGTATCACCTTATCAGCGTTACTGTTTTCCTATGTCAGCTGAAGTTGCCAGCAAAGTGGCCAAACTCTAAGAAGGGCCAGTCCTGACTAGCTCCAAGTACTACACCTTGGCAAGCCACCCTGCATGGCACTGGCACCTCGTTGCTGCCCTCCCATGCTGGCCCACGGCTGCCTGGGACATTCTGCCACTCAGAACTGGTCCTCCCTGTTACCTGGGCCTGCTCCTCTGATGAGAACCTCCACTCCACCTCAAAAGCGGGGCTCTCTTCTGTGCTCTGGAAGGCGCATCCCATCTGAGTCGAGCCACCCACCTGGACTGAGAGCTCTGGTGGGAATAAAATAAATGAGGTTAAACCCAGAATCTCAGCTCCAGAGACGAAGGAGGCAGGGAGACTGGAGGCCTGGCCATGAGTTTTTTCCTCATAGGAAAATGCACAAAACAATAACGTAGGGTTAAAGCAACTTTGGTGTTATCCCCTAAAGCACAAAGGCCAGAAATCAATGGAGATGAAAAGACTGGGGCCAGCAGCAGTCCTGAGGTGGCTGAACTATTCTCCTGTGTGGAGCAGCTTCAAGAGGAGCACAGGGGAGTGACAGGATGACAGGACAGCAGGAGGACCCAGGGGCCCAGCTACACTCTGGCTACAGAGAAGGCAACTGGTAAATAAGAGCTACAAAGCCAGTTCTGCAAAGATGAGCAGCCAGCAGTATGCTGCCCAAAATCAGTTCTCTCCTCTCTCTCTCTTTCTCTCTCCATAACCTCTTCCTTCTCTACTCTTCCTTTTCTCCTCTCTCCCTCTACTCTTCTTTCTCTGTCTCTCCCCGTCTCTTTCTCTCCCTCTCCTGTCTCCCCTTCTGCCTTTCTCTCCCCTCTCTCTCCTTTCATCTTTCTCTTCTCTCTCTCTCCCTTTCTCTCCCCCTTGTCTTCCTCTCTCTATTCACTTCTTCTAGGTGATATTTTCTAGCCTGATTTTCCTGTTTCCTCCAGACTGAGGCTGCGACTCCAGAACTCTGGTGATAGGGACCAGGTACTGTCCTGTGAAGATCAAGTAGATTTAGAACAGCTATGAAGGTGCTGTGGATGGGGGTGGTGATGCAAACATCCACAGGTGTAGGTGCTCACACACTTTCTCAGTGCCACCACCCCCAGCACTAATCTGAGGAGACCCAGGAGGGTGGAGCAAGGAGATAGCACTCCTTGCTCCCCACTTTGCCTGTAATAGTTCAGTCAGTGAAACATCCAAAAAGCCTTGCAGCTTTGGGGGAACCATTTAGGACACCCTCAGAAGAACCTCAGAAGAACTTTGCAAGGAGCCCATGTTTGGGCACTGACAGGCACGGATTCAGGTCACCACCTGTCCAAGCTCCCTCCACACAAGATCCTGCACGATAGAACAAGGAGGCCCAGGGCCTCCCAAGGGTTGGGAGTCATATATGTCACATCCGAGGGGCCCTACTAGCTTCACTTTCTAGAAGAAACACTTTGAAGTCCCCTTGAGCTCCTTCTCTTTTGCCAATTCCAGAACGAAGCAGAAAGCCAGGTCACTCTCCTTCTCCCACAAACCTCCATGGCTGCATAGCTGAATCCTGTGGGACTTGCAGCGTCTTCTTTATCTTAGGATGCTGTCTTATATTTGCTAAGGATTGAGTTTTGGCTGGTGTGCAGGTCACAAGACTCCATGCCGATTAGGCCGAGACAACGACCAGCATTCCTCTGGACTCTTCTTTCTGGTTCCGTCCCTGACCCCACTTGTCCACTAGAGCCCCCTGCCTTGCCCTGACCTCATTTTCTGCCTTTCCAACTCCTCGGCTCTTCTTTCTGCTTGTCTCCATCAGCAGCTCGCCCCCTCATCAGCCACATGAGCTTGAAATAGCCTGCTATTTCAAGAGGTACCTCCCAGAAAGAAACATTAGAAAGATGTTGAAGATTTTTCACTAAAACTTGACCTAAACTGGCCACAAAGTCAAGTCAGACCTGAAAGAAAAGACAGTATTGAGGGAAACACAAGCCTGGGTCTTAGGCAGACAAAGCCCCTTCAGATGAGTATAAAGCAGAACTCCTGCAAGGACAAACACAGAACACAAGGCAGCCTTTTCATCGAATCTCTGTCCCTGGGAGAACATTAACTTCCTGCCCAGCAGGATGGCTGCACAATAGGAATAGAGGCAAAGAAAATATTATGGGACTGGAGTAATACAACAGTTGGTAGGGAGACTGCCTTGCATGGGGCTGGCCCAGGCTGGATGCCCAGTACCCCAGAGGATCCCCTGATCCTGCCTGGAGTGATTCCTGCAGGCAGAGACTGGAGTAAGCCCTGAGCACCATCAAGTATGTCCCCAAATCAAAAACAATATATGTATATATCCATGTGAACAGTTTCTTTAAATATATAATGAGCTTTAAACTCTATGGAAGGAATGATTTTGACATTGATAGGAATTCTCTCCAGAGGACAGCAGTAGGGACAGAAATTGCCAGCAGCACACCACCTGCAATAATACCCAAACATTCTGAGTCATTTCAGGGTTCCAGGTAAAGTACCTAGTCCCTGGAACAGTGCATATCAGTGAATCGAGATAAGCTTATTCACCCTCCCATATGACAGAGGAAATGGAGAGACCAGACGTGTGTGGGCAGTAGAAGAAATCAGTTCCTGGCCCAGGCCTCCTGGAAGCCAAATCCAAGCTTTCCCGCTCATACAGACATAGATGGACGCATGAGGTCAGCATACATATGGTCTGTGTTCGTAAGCAAGCACTGTGTTTCAAACAGGGATGATGATAAAAGGGAATTGAAGTACTTAGGGGAAAAAACGCTTTTCAGCCAAAAAGCTGAAAGGTAAACTTGGCTGAGGAAATGATTGCTATGTGCACGTAAAAGTTTTTAGTAGGAGCAGTAGGGTGTTTGCCTTGCAAGCGGCCAACCTGGGACAGATACGGGTTTGATCCCCAGGATCCCAGATGGTCCCCTGAGACTACCAGGAGCAATTCTGAGCACAGAAACAGGAAAAAACCCTGAGTAATGCTAGGTGTGTTCAACCCCTTCTCACACCCAGCAAAAAAAAGAAGTTTTTACATGGCAAGTCAGCTGCAATCAAATGAATGAGGCCCCTTTCCACATGCCAGGAGAGCTCTGGCCAACCCATAGGAGCTGTGATCCATCAATGGCTTGAAGCCACACTGAAGTATTGGGACCTGAATGATAGCAGAGCGAATAGGGCATTTGCCTTGCACACAGCCAACCCAGGTTTGATCCCAGCATCCCATATGGTTCCCTGAACCTGCCAGGAGTGATTTCTGAGTACAGAGTCAGGAGTAATCACTGAGCATTGGATGTGGGCCCCAAAAAAGTGAAATACAAAAAAGCTAAATGGGTTTGCTCAGCACTCTCTTCAATCCCCCAGAATCCTGACCAAAGGCCCCTAAAAATTATGAGTGTTGCATCCATGTACATAAACAGTGGAATGATCAGTGTCAAGGGTCTGTGGACTGGGACCAGAAGACAGTTGGTGGTTAGGGCACATGCCTGTCATGCACTCAACTCAGATTCTATTTCAGGCACCACATGGTTCCCCAGGCAACATCAGGTGTGGACCTAGAGACCACCAGCACCTCCAGGGTGAACCAAGTCTCTCTATCCCAAGCAGCATGACATCCTCAAGTCCTTGTATTGAACTGGCTGAGAATTGCTGGTGGAGGTCCTGGACTCCTGAGTACATCCCTCCCCTCCTTCACCCCCAACACACACACACACACACACACACACACACGTGCACGCACACTCGGAATTTTGCTGTCCAAGCTCTTGGGTAGCCCTATATTTAGTCCAATATGACTTGGGCAGGCCAGCTTACCCTCAGATAATGGGAAGAAGCAGTCAGGTTTTCATGGGGATGAAAGATTCTTATCACAGCTCTCACTGAAGAAGCACCAGCACTGAACTCTGGGGTAAATCTCTAATCTTTGCTTAACCAAACCTGCTCCCTTCCCACTTTGCCACCCCACCCCTCCCCAGCCCACTTCCCTGTACCTTCGGGCTCAGCCGGCAGCACTTGCAGCAGCACGTGTTTTTTCCACACCAGGCTCTCCAATGCCCTGCGGATTTCACAGGTGAAGGTGCCTTGGTCTGCTTCTTGCACATTCTGGAGCAGGAGAGAGCCATCCCCACCTGAGACATTTTCCACCAGCTGCACACGGTTCTGGAAGCGCCCCAAAGGCACGCTGAGGTTGGAGTAATAGTACAGCACAAACTCATCCTGGAAGGGGATAGAACATAGGGAAAAACAAGTCAGATCCCCAAGGCCCTGGGTGTGTGGAGGTGGGAGGGGGAGGAAGTGGGGGAAGGAAGTGGAGAAAGAAGAAGAGAGTGGCGATTACTGGTCCAGAAGCCCAGATCAGAGAATAAATCTGACAAATCCTGAAGCCACAATCCCTCGGGATTCTTGATGTCCTTATTTCCAATCTTCCAACCCTGAGAGCGCTTCCACCTGGTCACCTGGGTTTGCTGTCCTGAGTTGAAGATCCAGTCTACTTTGATCACAGGATTCTCTTTGGTACTCTGGTAAAAGCAGCCGATGAGCACAGAATCACCCACATGCACAGTGAGTTCCAGTGAGGCGGCGACCCAGTCACTCAGGCCCAAGAAATTGTCTGCAGAGGAGATAGTGTTTAAACAAAAGGCCTTCAGTGATCAAAACTCCTGGGCAGCATCCAAGCTGTCACCAATCCCCTGAACCCCCAAATGACCTAAGAGGGATAAATAAAGCCAATAGCAACTTCTCACACAGACTATGTGGACCCAAAGGGAGAAACACCTGCAGTCACATGGTTTGAGACAGAAGTCTGCTGTGTGCTAACCCCCTTCTAACTTGATCCTTCCTCTTCTATAAACTCCCATCTTCTTTTTTTGTTTTTTTGGTTTTGGTTTTGGTTTTGGTTTTTGGGTCACACCTGGCAGTGCTCAGGGGTTCCTCCTGGCTCTATGCTCAGAAATCACTCCTGGCAGACTCAGGGGACCATATGGGATGCCAGGATTCGAACCACGGTCCTTCTCCATGCAAGGCAAATGCCTTACCTCCATGCTATCTCTCCAGCCCCACCCCATCTCCTTTCTAAGGAAAACAGAAACCCTGAAGGTCCCCTTTCGGCTCTTGAATTTCGAAATAAGGTGTCTCTACTCAATGTTTCCCATGGGTGCCTTATCTGAAAAGCCAAATCACACGCATATTTATTTCCTCCTTCGATGCTCCTTGATCCCTTCATGGAAACCCTGAACCCTGAACACTGCCTGGTTCTGCCATGGGCTCAATTTTTGTCTTTAGTAGAGTGCAGAACAGTTTCCCCCCTGTGTTTCTTCCAACTACCCTGTTTCTGCTTCACTGGCTATTTAACCCACCATTTTTGCCACCACAGCTCTCCAGGGCTTTGTACACTTGGTACCTCCAACTCCTCTAACTTGGGGATTTCTCTCATTATCTAAGGAGAAACCCACTATTTTCCACATGACTCTTTCTGTTTGATGAGTGATACTCCATGCAGAGACAACAACATCAAGAAGAACGCTACACCTGCTAGTGGTTTTCTAGCAAAATGAAGCAGAGTGAACACATCTGGCGAGAAATGGAGAATGTGTCTGCAATCTTTTCATCCAAACTGCTGTCCAAAAGCAAAGCATTATCCTGTCCAACAGCAGGCACCCAGAGGGGATAAGGCACAGGGAAAAAAAAATATGAACCTTAATCCCTTTGCAGGGGATCATTTTAAAAAAATTCAAAACAGGGGCCCGGGAGATAGCATGGAGGTAAGGCATTTGCCTTTCATGCAAAAGGTCATCGGTTCGAATCCCGGTGCCCCATATGGTCCCCCGTGCCTGCCAGGAGGAATTTCTGAGCATGGAGCCAGGAGTAACCCCTGAGCACTGCCGGGTGTGACCCAAAAACCAAAAAAAAAAAAAAAAAAAAATTCAAAACAAATTCAAAAAACCTGGAATTTCTGGTACAGAAGCATCAGCCACTTTCTCTGGTCCATATGAGGGGGCAATCTGCTGAATTGCACAGTCAGATGACGGCTCTGCCAGATGCAGATTGGGACATAAGTCGAGGTTTGTGAGGAAAGAGAAGCAGCAACCAAAACAAAGAGTAATGTGTACTGAAGGGAAATCTTCATGGAGAAATGAAGAAAAGGAGACTTTCCAGAAAGGGAGAGAAAATCTCTCTACCGGGCCCGGAGAGATAGCAAAGCGGTGTTTGCCTTGCAAGCAGCCGATCCAGGACCAAAGGTGGTTGGTTCGAATCCCGGTGTCCCATATGGTCCCCCGTGCCTGCCAGGAGCTATTTCTAAGCAGACAGCCAAGGGTAACCCCTGAGCACCACCGGGTGTGGCCCAAAAAAAGGAAAAAAGAAAAAAGAAAGAAAAAAAAAAAGAAAATCTCTCTAGCAAGGACAAAGATCATGGTCCCAGCAGGCTACACGAGGGAGATGAACTCTCAGGATTGAAATAAGAGCCTGAAGCTTGCTTCACAAACCTCAGGGAACTGTCTGAACCCTTGATAAACCTCCCAAATTCCAAATTCCCATTATCTAAAAAAATCTCTTTTGTTGTTGCTGTTGTTGGTTGACTGTACTGGCAGTATTGGGGTGGAGGAGGAAGTGGTTAGCCTGGCTCTGTGCTTAGGAATCATTCTGAGTGGAACTCAGGAACCATATGTAGTGATGGGGATCAAATGTGAGTCAGCTGCATTCAAGACAAGTGCCCTACCCATTCTACTATCTCCCTGGCCTCTGAAACAGAAGTTTTAGCAGTTAGGTAGGAAGCTGTTAGAAAATAGAATTTTCCTGCATCTATAAAAGACAATGCCAAGCGGGGTGGGGGAAAATAAAAGAGACAATGTCCATGTGTCCTTCCTGGGGACTCAACAAAGAATGTCCCACTCTGCCCTCAAAATTTCTCTTTCAAACTGCAACCAGTCTCTACCTGGGGGGTTCTGGGTGTGGCCCCCTCAACAAATTTTAAAATGCCATTTTCAGCAAAGCCATGATGATCCAAGCTAAGGTTTCTGTTTTCAACAAACCAAGGGGAAATGAAAATAGACATAATTGGCTTTTAATAATACATAAGACTTACAAGAAATCACATACCCCCCTTGGTCCCTTCCTTCACTTCTACTTACCCAGAAGCACCAGCAGCAGACAGTGTCTCAGTGGGCAGAGCATTCTGTTTCCAGTCTCCCAATCTTCAGAGGAAAGGGGGGAAGTAAGAACATGGGGTCAAGGGAAGTTCGTGAACAAGCCAAGAAAGAACTGCTTGGTGGGCCAGGTTCAGCAGAAGTCCTAGGACGGAGCCCTGAAGCGCACAGCCAAGCCCTATCCCAGGATATAGATATCCTGCCTGAAAGCATATCCTGCCTGAGAGCAAAGAGATGAGAAGAAAAGCAACAAGAAGAGAATCTAAATCCTACAGAGTGCAGGGGGGAAGAAGCGTGGCCATGGAATCATCACTTGGGAAATGCTCTTAAATGAGCTGGAACAGAAGATAAGATAAAAGCTACTTGCAGGGATCAGACCAGTGCAGGGGTTAAGGAGCATGACTTGCATATGGCCAACTCTAGTTTGATATCCACCCCCTAAACACATACTACAAGGTCTCCCTCTAGCACTGCTGAGTGCAAACTTGGAAGCCCCCAAGCACCTCTGGAGTGACTAGTACCCAGTACCCACCACAGTGTCCTCACAGTACTGCATTCTCAGACTCTCACATCTACCAGTAAAGAAAATACAAAAGATCCCCTACAGGGCCTCCTGAAAACTTCTTGGGAGGTTCAGAAATAGACAGATCATAGGTGAAAATTGATGATGGAAGATGATGGACAGATGACAGATAGAAGATGGGTTTATAGATAATTGATATATAGGTGATGGATGGATAGGTAAAGGAATTGTTGAATGGACAAGTAAATGGATGAATGGATGATGGATAAATGGATAAGTGAGTGGATGATGAATAGATAAAAGATAGATAGAAAGATAGATAGATAGATAGATAAATAGATAGATAGATAGATAGATAGATAGATGGATGGATGGATGGATGGATGGATGGATGGATGGATGGATGGATGGATGGATGGATGGATGGATGGATGGCAAGGTAGATGGATGGCTAGGTAGATGGATGGCTAGGTAGATGGAGGGATGAATGATGGATATTGATGGATAGGTGGGTGGATAGGTAGATGGATGGAGGGATGGATGGATGGATGAATAGGTGAATAGATGGATGTGTGGATGATAGACAGATGGATATATGGATAGCTTGATAGGTAGGTAGATGGATGGAAAGATGGATGGATAGGTGATTGAATTATGGGTTGATGAAAGATGATTATATGGAGAAGTGGAGAGTTGGATGGATGGATGAAAATTGCTTTTAAGAGGAAAAAATGACTTCAGGCATCCTCTACCCTGAGGTTTTATGTGAAGTACACCGGATGAGGCACTAAAAGATAGATGTAATAGTTATAGTAGTGTTGCAAGTGTCACCTAGTGGGTGAGTCATAGTGGTGTCTCTCACCTCTGAGCAATCCGGCAATGCTTGCCCATGAGCAATCATAAAGCTAAAGGGATGGCAAACCTGACAGTATGCCTAGCCCTCTAAGTAACTCCTTACAAATATGCATTAAAGAAAAAACACAAATGAGGGGACAAAAATAAAGACAAAACACAAATGCTCAGTTCAGTCATTCCCCAGATCTAGAACCCTGCACAGCCATACAAAAGCTCAGCAGCACACAGGTACTCCCCACCGCCCCTTCCTTTTTTATAAACTCTTTTTTAGCAAAACTGTGTGGGTAGAATAAATATTGGATTGTGTGGGGAAAAGTCATTTTTAAATGTCTGTATTTTCTTTGTGGTATATATTACACTGATTTTCAGCATCTTGGAAACAAGGCAGTGTTGTACACATGCCCCACAATTTTCTTGAATCAGAGGAAACTGAATTCTAGTGAGAGACAACAGTTAACCTTGGGACTGGTCCAAGACTCAGTCCCTCTTCCCCAAATTCCCACAGTTACTCTACCAGGGAGCCTCCTCAGAGACATTCCTTACCTGTAATTTAGTCAACAAAATCTTCCCATTTGGAAAAATCAGAGGCCACAGTTCAGGGAGGTCCTACCCAAGCCCCACTGAGGGATAGAAGTCAAACTTCAGTTTCCCCATCTGCAACGTGGAGATGCTGGGCAGGGATCAAGTATGATCATGGAGATCTTATTATGGCCATCAAAACCAGAAAGTCCTGCCATCCACAATCCTATTTCTGCAACCCCAAAGGCACATGGAAAGAGAGTTTGTGGCTCTGGAAAGTTGGGGTTCTGCTCTAAAGGAAGGGTAAGTGATAAAACAGAACAAATGGGAAACTCTGAAGTTTCAATGTTTTTATTTCCTTGTAGCCATATAGATGATAACAACAGTGACTCAGAGAAGCCAAGAGTCACATTAAGTTCCCCAAAATCTATGTATGTCAGACAAAAACCCAAATCTCTTTCAAGACAGTCATCACTCTAAGTCTGGGTCCCTAATGCTCCCCCCCCCCCGCATTTGCTAGAAATTCCAATGAGAACGAAAAGGGGCTTCCTTATGGCATGGGTCACTTGGGTCCATCTGCTTTGGGGAGGCTGAGGTCCTTGCAGTGCTATATAAATTCTCCAGAGAGTTGTGGGGTTCCCGTGCCACTGCCAGCAAACAGTTTACACACCCTCTCCCCCAGAACTCCCTCCTCAGCAGCTTCCATTTGCTCTCTGAAATTGTCACTGCCTCACAGTCTTGACACTAGCCCCGGGAAAAGGACCTTGCATGCTGGCTCTGCAGTTGTCCCCTGCTTCTGCCATAAGCCCCAGCAATGTACCTGGTTTTTACTCAGATACCCAGAAACTGCACCTTCTACTCAAGAGGAAACCAAGCCCCCACAAAAGACTCTGAAGCTGTTCACCCCCCTCATGTTATTCAGAGTCACACCCAAACCATTTGCAAACATAGTCTAAGAGATGTGCGACCTGTTGTTGAATATAATCAACCCACTTTCTGCGTGAAGTACTCAACACCCAGTTAGAAATAACTAGGATCAGTGGGTTCATGGGACTGAGTACAGATTTTGCATGCAGGAGGCCCAGGTTCAATACCCCATTATCACAGGATCTCTGGAGCACCATCAGGAACAACCCTCAAGAACTAAGCAGGGAATAGCCCCCAGCACCATCGAGTGTGGCCCCAAAACAAAACAAAAAAAATCAACTAATCTGATTAATACAAATAAAAGCAATTTTTTTTTTTTTGGTTTTTGGGTCACACCCGGCAGTGCTCAGGGGTTACTCCTGGCTCCATGCTCAGAAATTGCTCCTGGCAGGCACAGGGGACCATATGGGGCACCGGGATTCGAACCGATGACCTTTTGCATGAAAGGCAAACGCCTTACCTCCATGCTATCTCCCGGGTCCCTAAAAGCAATTTTTTTAAGGGAGAAACTATGAGTCAATGATGGGATCCCAACCTCTTTTCACCAAATAAATGCCCATATGATCCTGGGTCTGTGAAGCAGGTACACATATGGAACGTTAACTGGGGGAAAGTATCATGACTATTTTGAAACAACTTTCTTATGACCGTCCATCTTCAGTGACCACTTCTGGGCTTTTGACCTACAGTTTATGAAGCAAGAACTTCATTAGGACTTCTCTAAACTTCACGTTTCAAAACGAGTCTCATCAACTACTCTTGCTTACAGACTCATCCCAGTTCTACATCGGATTGGGGGTGGATCACAAGTTAAAATAGCAGATCATTGAGGACACATCTCCTGAACACTACTTCCCTACCTCAGTTCCCTGGTTTTGGATTTTGGTCACTGTTGGCTTTTTTGGACCATGTCAGAGAGAGGTCAGGGGTTCTTCTGGCTCTATGCATGGGGGACCATGTGGTATAGGAGCATGAACCTGAGTCTCCAGTAAACAAAGCACTTGCTCAGAACTTGAAGTTCTCCCTCTAGTCCACAGCTAATTGGTTTAATAGTCATATTACTCCTTCCCTCAGGGCAGACAGGGAATATCCAGCCTGTGGGCCTTAGCAACAGGTTTGATCTTGGTCCATGATGAAACAGCAGCCACTTAAGATTCTCATTGGCTGCCCATGGTCAGTCTGTGTGCATCTTTCTGTCTGCGAGTGATACTCTACTATCAAAAAGCCACCCCCGCCCCCAAAGAGGTTCCCATCCCTGCTTCAGGGTATGTGTCATCATTTCTTCTTTTTTTTTTTTTTTCAGTTTTTGGGTCACACCCAGCAGCGCTCAGGGGTTACTCCTGGCTGTGCTCAGAAATTGATCCTGGTAGGTTCAGGGGACCATATAGGATGCCGGAATTCAAATCACCATCTGTCCAGGGTAGGCTGCATGCAAGGCAAATGCTCTATTGATTTGCTAACTCTCCGGCCCCAATGTGTCATCATTTTTTATTTGTGGGGGGGAAGGTCACACCAGGCAGGGCTCAGGGACTACTCCTGGCTCTACACCCAGAAATCGCTCATGGCAGGTTCGGGGGTCTATATGGAATGCCAGGATTCAAACCACCATCCTTCTGCATGCAAGATAAACGCCCTACTTCTATGCTATCTCTCCAGCCCCTTTTCATCATTATTTTTATTTATTATTATTATTATTATTTTGGTTTATGGGTCACACCCAGCAGCGCTCAGGTGTTACTCCTGGCTCTACACTCAGAAATTGCTCCTGGCAAGTTCAGGGGATCATACAGGATGCCTGGATTTGAACCACCGTCCTTCTGCATGCAAGGTAAATGCACTACCTCCATGCTATCTCCCCCCCTCCCGTGTCATCATTTCTAAAACGGTTTGTTTGAATCAAGTCTTCACTGTTCCACTGATGTCCAAAGACCATGCACTCTGTGAGGCCTGTGTTTACAGGCCACTGTACCTTGGGCCAGCATGGTGAAGGCCCAGAAGGAATCTGGCCAACTTTTGCCACTGGTCTTCACAACTCCCAACAGGGTGGCTCAGCAGAAAACTCTGGTCAAAGATGAACTACCTCACCTGAGACAATAGAGTCAGAAATGCCGGCTATTGGGGCTGGAACAATAGCACAGCAAGTAGGGTGTTTGCCTTGCACGAAGCCAACTTGGGTTCAATCCCTGGAAAACTACATGGTCCCCTAAGCCTGCCAGGAGTAATTTCTGAGCACAGACAGAGCCAGGAGTGAACCCTGACTGCGTTGGTGAGGCCCAGAAAACAAACAAAAGAAATGCTGATTATATAGGTTTTGCTTTATTTTTTTTGCTTTTGGGGCCACACCCAGTTATGCTCAGGGGTTACTCCTGGCTATGCGCTCAGAAATTGCTCCTGGCTTGGGGGACCATATGGGATGTCAAGGGATCGAAGTGCTTTCAAGGCAAATGCCCTACCGATTGAGCCACCTCTCTGGCCCTGGATTATATAGATTCTTAATTGTATCTAGACACATGGGTAATAGTATTCTAAATATCTCTATCCCATCTGATCTGAGTGGAGAGTTAGGAGAAAACCTTCTCCTCTAAATAAAAAAATAAAATAATTTTTAAAAAGAAGTCAACCAAGTAAGAAGCCCTGAGTTTGGTCCTTGGCAAACAATATATAAAAAAGAAAAGGCCAATCAAAGGATTCAGATGTGCTGTAAGCATCTTGATAACAGATTCCACTTAAGTTCTCAGCCACTACCTCTCCTCCTTCTCCAGGTCCTGAATCTTCCCTCCACAGTTCTTGGACTCCTTCAATGCTCTACCCACTGAGACACTGTCAGCCAAGCACTCTTTCCTGAACATTTAGCTCTTTCCCATTCCAAGCAAATTTCTCCTCTCACGCCTGGGGAGGCCAAATCTCGGAATCAACTGACTGCTATGAAAACAGTGTAGAACAATTAGTATCTTTGCACAACTGGAACAGAAAAAAAAATCTCAGGAAGCAATTAAGGACAAGATTACCACAGAGGGTGTGAAATGACCCCAACTAGTCATTACAGGATAAAATCAAAAAGAGACTGTGTCTCTGAGTGCTGGTGCTGTGTCTAGAGAGAATCACCACTGGATAATCTGCCAGCTACACCACCACTCCTCGCTCCGTGGCCAACTGCCCTGAATACAGTTTACATAGGACTCCCCAATGTCTCAGAGTCCACGTAACCGTGCCACAGCTTCCTTCCAGGGAATCCTGAGACTTGTCTAAGTGACTTAAAGAAGCCATGGAAGTGTCTAGCCTTGCTCTCGATTGCACGTCCTCCAGCCTGCATCCTTCTCTCCTGAGATGAGGCCAATGTAAATGGATGGCCCAGAAGGTACATGACCTAACTCTCCAGGAGGCTTACGTTCTTGATGTCACACGTTCCACACTGGCCTATCCAGGCTTAGAAAACAGTGAAGCAAGAAATGCTGGAGTCCCAGGACAGTAGTCCTGTCTTAAACTGCAGCACCTAACAAATCCACAACACCAGGACCCTCACTTACTCTGTGACCCTGAGCAAGCTGGACCTAAAGAGATCTAGACCACAGAAAGGTCTACAGGCCATCACAAGAAACCCCCTATGTCAGGCTACGGGCATGAGCAGAGAGTTCTGTGCTGTGATCTTGTAGTCCATAAGAACCACTATTTATGCCAACCTTCCCTCGGAGTGGGAAATCAGAGTTCAAAACACTGCTGAAGAAACAGAAACATCACTTACCTGAGTTGAGGGTACCAGGAGCAGCAACCATCAAGCTCCTTGCCTGTGTAGTTCCTGGGCCAGACTGCAGGGCTTCCCAACTCGTGGGGGTGTAGTAAGTGAAAGGTGCGCATGCATGATAGTGTGCACTTGTCACCACATGTGTGCGTGCATCGTCCGGTGGCCACAGACTAAAACAGGAACCCCTGCCACGAGGTTCTCCTTTATGTTTGTTGCTCATATTCCACAGTTTCTGCACATTCTCATTCTTGAAAAAGGAAATCAAATCTTCAAAATTCAAGAGCACCTGTTTTTATGGAGAGCACAGCTGCCCTCCTGACCCCAAAGATTCTGGTCGGGAATGTGTGAGATTCCAAAGGCCAATCCTGCACACATTGGCCAAGAAAGGCACAGGCGTCTTAGACACCAAACAATCAATTTAAGATTGAGCCAAAATCATTTTCTCTGTATTGAAAATAGAGAAACTATGGGGGCAGGAGTGTGAGTTGATACAGGACCAACAAGACTCATCATCCAATGCTTATTCCCCAAGGTCATCCGCCCAGTACCCTTATCCCTAGCTCACCTTTCTTAAGAGATTTGTCTTTGTGTGTGTGCGTGTGAGCAGCATTTCCAGATACAGGCATCACATTCCCAAGATTCTCTGATGACTTAGTCCTTTGGATAAGAATTCAAGATACTTCTTGCTTTGCTTGCATTTCCCACATAAATGGTCTTCAGGCACATTCCTTCAACTTTCACTTGACTTCCACATGTGCCATATTTACTTTCTGGAACTTACCCAGTATCATTTGAAGAGCTGGTAAAGACTCACCTTTCTTTTTTGGGGGAGTCACACCCGGCAGTGCTCAGGGGTTACTCCTGTTTCCATGCTCAGAAACTGCTCCTGTCAGGCACGGGGGACCATATGGTGCACCGGGATTCGAACCGATGACCTTTTGCATGAAAGGCAAATGCCTTACCTCCATGCTATCTCCCGGGCCCCAAGACTCACCTTTCTTAAAAAGCAATGCAACTTGGAGCTTGAGATGGGGAGTACTGATAAATCAAGACTCCGACCTTCATTTAGTTCAAGTGACCAGCCCTTCAATAACTGGTTTGCCAAATTACTCAAAGGAACCAGCAGCTCTGGCTGTGTGACCTGGCTCTAGCACAGCCTGAGTCGATACAGGATCTAGCCAGGGTTCAGCTCCGAGAAGAATGATTGTTTGATCACAAACCACAACCATCCCCCACCTCTTTCCAATCGAGCTCTCCTTTTAAAGAGTGTCGCTAAACATCAAAAATCAACCAGAAAGTGCAAAGATGTTTATTAACAATCATGTGGTCAAGGTATCACGAGAAACAGGGTCTGTGCAAACTGCTCAATGGTGCACACCGTCTGCAAATACAGGCACAACAAACAAGGCCAAGAAATGCCTCTGGTAACAGTCCCATAGCCCAACATTGAGCTCTGAGCCAGGAAGATAGATGCCTTCTAGGTCTGGAGGTGTGCTGAGTAATCACAGTCTTGCCAACTTCGGGGTTTTTTTCTCGCAACTCCCCTTTGGAACCTCGCAACTCTGGATTTGGTCTTCAGAGAATTTTGGCGCAGTTTTGTTGTTGTTGTTTTTTAAGCAGAAAGAGGCAAGGTTCCCTCCTGAAGCACCAGCATCCACTTAGGAGCTATATAGAGCCCCAAAGAGCCCGAGGCCACAGGCCAATGGACCACACAAAGTAAATTTAAGTTCACATTTTGGTCACAACACAGTAAGGTTCAATACATAAAACCCAGAAGGTGGCAAATCACGTGTCACATGTCAGAGCCTTATCTACCGAGGGAGCAATTTTGAAAAGCTTTTTGTTCTTCTAATACTATCAAAAGAAAGACCCCTTTCTAGACAGGCTGGCCTACAGACAGTGTGACAAGAATTTTGGGGAGCAGCAATAAGAAAGTGAAAATAGCACCTCAGAAGATGTTAAAACAGGAAGAAAAAAAAAACAGAGAAATAAACAAGATCTTCTTTTTCCCTCCTCAAGGCAAGCTGTGTCCAAACATCGCTGTTTGTTCGAAGATTAAAAAAAAAAAAAAGAAAAGCTAAATCCAACTTCCATAGACAGCAAGCCTGATAATGGGAGTGATCCTAGGCTCCTAGACTACCCCTTGCTGGCCCCCCCCAGGAAGGAAGGGGCTGCATCCAATCCTGATACAGGCTACAGCACTAGGCAAAGTACTCAATGCAATGATAAGCGCATCTCCCAGGCTGGAGCCTCTAACGTGCTGGAAAGCTGCAGTCAAAACTGGTTCCCCATTTCATGGGATGTGGCCCCATATCACCTTTCTCAGGGAAACACACACTGTCAGCCTCCAACTTAGGTCTCTGGCTTATAGATGTCTTGAGTCCAAATTATTTTCTGTGGTTGCTCAAGCTCTCCACGGAGATGCCAGAAACAGTCTCGCTAGCTTGGCCCTCAGATACCTACATACTTGACAAGTAGGCCAAGGATATGAGGTTTAACCACTGGCACTGCAAACTGCCAACAGTTTAGAAGCTCTGCCTCTTTCTATTTGCTAACAGGGCAGAAGCTAAAAGATAATCATCTCTGCCAACTAACCTGACTCTTATCTTCAGACCAAGCTAACCAGTGAGGCCAGGCCAAATCTCAGAAATAGATAGGAACAATCCCACCCTTTTAAATAGACAAAGGCAAAAAATAAACATGATTTTAGATGACATATATAGAGTATAATGCTATTAAATAGGTTTTTCTGAAGGGGAACTATTTGGTCACAATTGGCAATGCTCAGACTTTACTCCTGGCTCTACACTCAGCAATGACTCCAGGCAGTGCTCGGATGACCATACAAAGTGCAGGAGTAGAACCCAGGTCAGCAGTGTGTAAATAAGAACCCAGTCCAGGCAACTAACACTATCATATGAAAAGCTCTCAAGGAACCCTAAGAACTACCAAGGACAGGACAGCATGTTAAAAACCCTAAGTTGCAGGAGAGGGTGATGTGTAACTCAAGCCTGCAATGTAATATTCAACACTATTCTCATGGGTCATTAGTGCCCCCACCCCCACCATGTCTGACCTATTCTAGAGTTTATAAATCATCCTATAATCCCATCCCTAAAAATCTCAACTATGGGGCTGTAGAAAAAGGCAAAAAGCAGACAAGTCTTTAAAAAAACAGAAGGGAGAAGTAAAAATTACGTATAACTTCACTTCCTCATTCCCAATATTGTGAAAGAACAGCTTGCAAATACCTTTGTTTACTCTGATTAAAAAATCCAAAATAAAATTTTGAAAAGTAACATGAGTTAAAAAA
>PVKC010021841.1:0-17959 GCA_004027635.1 Crocidura indochinensis
GACAGAGGTGTTTCCACCCCCATGCTGCTAGGAACTCCCAAAGCCCAGGAAGGAAAGGGATCCTTCAAGAAGCTGGGGACTGAAGTTCAGAGCCCCACCCAGACCCACCCTAAGGAGCTGAGTGGGGAATGGGAGTAAAATGGGGTATCTTTGAGCTCCAACAGGGGACCCACCTCACTGGCTCGCCCAGGCTTGTGGCCCGGGGAAGCCCTGGAGATCAGGAGGAAGGTGGTTGAGGGGAGCTTGTGTCCCTGATTCCTGCAACCTCCACCCCCAGGCCTTTCTAGGTCGGCCTCAGACAGGACAGAGGTGTTTCCACCCCCATGCTGCTAGGAACTCCCGAAGCCCAGGAAGGAAAGGGATCCTTCAAGAAGCTGGGGACTGAAGTTCAGAGCCCCACCCAGACCCACCCTTAGGAGCTGATCGGGGAATGGGAGTAAAATGGGGAACCTTTGAGCTCCAACACGGTACCCACTTCACTGGCTCGCCCAGGCTTTTGGCCCGGGGAAGCCCTGGAGATCAGGAGCAAGGCGGCTGAGGGGTGCTGGTGTCCCTGAATCCTGACACACACCCCCAGTCCTGTCTAGGTTGGCCTCAGACAGGACAGAGGCCTTTCCACCCCCATGCTGCTAGGAATTTCCGAAGCCCAGGAGTAAATTAGTAAATGTTAAATGACTTAGAAACTGTGGTTTTGCAAAATTACAGTCATTACACTAATATTCAGCTACATTTATATTGCAAGTAAGTTTATAAATATTTTGGTATAACTAGTCTTCACCCTAATCAGTATAATTCTTTTTGTTGATGTTTGTTAGTCATTGAATGGAAGCACCTTTGTATTACAGTATTTTTCATATTGGTCTCTTTTCATAACTGTACCCCACCACACTGTGTGGTCTTTTGCTTCTCAGTAAAGATCCCAGTCTCAAGGAGAAACTACTTGGAGTTTCAGTTTTCCAATACTGAACTTTCTCCTTGCTGGTTTTTATACTCGGAGTGAAGGCATATTTAGAGTGGTCTCTTAACTTTCTGAGACTAGAAACATTTGCATGTGTATGTAAAATTTTTCACATGCTCAAGTATTTATTTTAAAAACAATATTTCATTTTTTCTTTATGAGTAAAATGAAAGCATTCAAATTCATAATTCTATATAATTATAAATAAATGTGCCGGGGGCCTGGGAGATAGCATGGAGGTAAGGCGTTTGCCTTTCATGCAAAAGGTCATCGGTTCGAATCCCAGTGCCCCAGATGGTCCCCCGTGCCTGCCAGGAGCAATTTCTGAGCATGGAGCCAGGAGTAACCCTTGACCACTGCCGGGTGTGAACCAAAAACCAAAAAAAAAAAAAAAAAAAAGTGCCAATTAATGTTAATTTAATTATTATTTATACAAATTATTTATATAATAAAGTAATACAATTTCACTTTAGATTAGAAACTAATTATACTTATATTTCAGGTACTGTGTTGTGATTCAAGAGCACAACTGAGGGCCAGAGCTATAGCACAGAGGACAGTGGTAAGGCATTTGCCTTGTACTCGTCCAACCCTGGGAAAACTCTGGTGTGATTCTTGGCATCCCATATGGTCCCCCATGTTTGTCAAGAGCAATTTCTGAGGTCAAAGCCAGGAGTAACCCCTGAGCGCCGCTGAGTGTGATCCCCCCCAAAAAAAAACTCCCCCAAACTAAAAATTTGATTTGTAATTAACATAGGGCAAGGCAGTTAATAAATAATACAACTGGTAAGGTGCATATAAGGAGCATGATCTTCCATGGGTCCTTGATACACGAAGGCATGACAGGAGTGGTTTTTAAACAAAGTCAAAAGTAAAGCCTGAGCAACATCAGGTATTCTCTCACCAAAAATAAAAATAAAATAAATTATGTAAATGTATGTACTCTATGTACAGAATACAATTGAGAAATATCTAACACCAGTTCATGATATAACAAACGTTTAAAACAAAAACAAGCAAATAATATTTTCAGCAAATAAAGGCTAGAAAAGTTTTTCCATGGTAGTGGTCAAATATTTTTATTTAATGATAATAGACATAATGATTTCCCCTTTTTTGGAGAAAAATAAATACAAACTCACTAACTATATGTCCTATAATTGTTGTAATTTTTTTTGCTATTTTTTATTTAAACACAGTGCTTACAAAGTTGTTTATTCTACATTTTTTCACAGTATAGTTGTTCATGATTGAGTGTCATACAATGGATAACAATCTTCACCAGAGTGTATTTCCTGCCACCAACATCTACAGTTTTCTTCTCACCCTCCCTGATTCCCTCATCTCTCCCAACAATCCTCTCCCATGTGCCTCTGAGGTAGGCATTTTATTTCCTTGTAGAAGCAAGTAAGAAAAACATTTATTGAGGATCCTTCAAGAGAGCTGTCAGACAGAGAGCAGTCTGACCCTCATAGGGACTGATGACTTTATATAGCCTTGGAACAGAGATCTTGCTTGAAGCTATTTTATAATCATTTGGCAGCACATTTGTAATGATTTTGCAGCATGTTTTTCAAAAGTAGTTTTTCCCTGGTAGACAGTATTTCACTTTCTCTTACCTGAGGTAACAAAATGTTTTTGAAAGCAGGATGCGCCTGTGGTCAGTTAGCCTTAACGACTGTGCTAAAAATTTAATCCGTAACCATCGTGACCTAGAAATAGAAAATGCCAATAAAATAAATGTAAATAGTCAACAGGAAGAAAAGAAAGCTATCATAATTTTAAAAGAAAATTCCACATAATGAACAACACAAAGAAATGAAGAAATTGAAAACTAATACATTTTCTAGGATTTTTCATAGAAATAAAGATTCAGGGCAAATATTTCAAAGTGAATGCAAGATGCATATATTAAAGTACCTATAGATAATGAAAGACTGATGCTGTCAATAGGGCAGGTTCCTATAGCTATGGTCAGGTAGCAAAAATAATAAAGGATAATATTGATCAATTGCCAGAGGTGGAGGATAAACTACTGCAAAAGTTAGAAATTCCTGGTAGCTTTAGTTTTGAAAATTTCTTACATTTCTCTGTATTTTGATTTGGAATATCCCACAGGCTTCCATAGAGAAGATTTAGAAAAACTCTCACATTTCTAGTAAGAGGAGAGTTGAGATGAACATTATGAATTATGTCCAGAGTGTCTTCACTAATAAAAATTTTCTAACAAGATATAAACTTTACAAGAATCCTTTCCAACAGACAGGAATAAAATAGCTTAAATTAATACAGTGTAAGTTTCTCTATAGTACCTGCACAAGAAGTGAAGGGAAGGACAGATTGAAAGGCTGGAGACAACATTTCTGAAAGTCACAGGTTAATCAAAGAATATTGTCTCAGTATAAAGAACTGAGACTAAGTCACTGGGTTTGAATGCTTCAAACATCAATAAAACAGCAGTTCACTAGTACTTTTCATAACAGTATATAATAATATTAAGTATAGAGTCAATATCAGAATGTGTTTCAGATAAATTTAAACAAATAAGAAATCATAACAAAAAGTGGGGATTCAAAATAAATTGATTACTCTGTCAGGTAAAATAAAACCTCACAGAAAGATCCTAGTACCAAATTCATATGCAGAAGAATTTTTAAGTTATCAGAACAAAAATGTAAACAATATTAAATAAATATATTACAAACTAAACTTGGAATTAGAACAATATAAACAAGATAAGAGAAACTATAAGTATAGTATGAAAAAAATCAATAAAACAAAAATTTCTAATGAAAATATAGATAACCCTTAATCAGTATACTGAAAATGCCAAAAGACAACATTAATAACCTTAAAAATATATCAAGTTATTTATAACTTAAAAACCTAAAAAACTATTTACAGACATTATATCAAACTGCTTAATTCCAGAGATGATGGGGGAAAGGCAAAATCAGTGATAGAATTAATATGAATTATATGCACAGGAAGTTACTCTGGTAATGGATTGAGTAAAAATTAACCTTTGAAAACATTGTTCTATAAAAATTTATTTTAGCAAGAAAGTCAAATAAATTTTATATATTATATAAATATATTAAATAAACATATAATGTAATATATAAATATATAATATATAAAATATATAATAAATAAATATTTAATATATAAATATATATATATATATATATATATATATTTACACACACACGCACCACAGTTTCTTTAGCAACTCACTTGTATGTCATCTGGGTTGTTTCCAGATTCTGGATATTGTAAATAGTGCTACAATTAATATAGGCACGGAGAGGGTATTTTTGTATTGTTTTTTTGTTCCTAGAGTATATTCCTAGGAGAGAGATTGTTATATCATATGGGAGCTCAATTTTCAGTTTTTTAAGAAATAACCATATTGTTTTCCCAAAAAAGCAGGATTAGGCAGCGTTCTCACCAGCAGAAAATAAGAGTTCCTTTCTCCCCACATCTTTGCCAGCACTGAATATTTTGTTTCTTTTTTATGTGTGTAGTCTCTGTAGCATGAGATAGTACCTCTTTGTTGTTTTAATTTCATCTCCTGATGATTAATGATGTGGAGCATATTTTCATATGCCTTTTGAGCATCTGCATTTCTTCTTTGAGAAAGTGCCTGTTTATTTCTTGTCCTCAATTTTTTTTGATGGGGTTAGATGTTTCTGTTTTATCCTTGTTAAGTTTTTTCAGTATCTTGTATATCTTAGCTATTAGCCCCTTATCTGGTGGGTATTAGGTGAATAGTTTCTCCCATTCAATGTGGGTGACCTTGGTCCTAGTTAAGATTTCCTTTGAGGGGCAGAAGCTTCTCAGTTTAATCTAGTTCTATTTGTTTATCACTGCTTTTGCTTCTTTGGACGGAGATATTTCCTCCTTGATGATGCCTTTAGCCTCAATATTTGAACTACCTGTTCATCTTTATGTCATATGGTTCCAGATCAAGGTCTTTAATCCATTTGGATTAGATCTTTGTGCATGGTGATCTATAGAGATCATGCCTGACTAGTTTTCCCAAAAACACTTGTTAAAGATGCTTCACTTGCTTTTGTGTTTCTTTCTTCTTTATCAAATATTAGTTGATTGTATGCCTGGGAACATTCTCTGAATACTCAATTCTATTCTTTTGATTTGAGGTTCTGTCTTATCCCAATATCATGCTGTGTTATTGCTTTGTAATGCAATTTGGGAAATTTGGGAAAGTGATGTCTCCAATATTTCTTTTTTTCCTAAGTATTGCTTTAGCTATTTATGGGATTTTATTTTTCAAATGAATTTTAATTGTGAAATTTTTCTATACATGGATGGACATAGAAACTATTATGCTGAGGAATAAGCTATAGGGAGAATGATAGGCACAGAATAGTCTCACTCTTCTGTAAAATTTAAGATAAAATAAAAGACAGTATAGTAACAAATACCGGAGGAAATAGTGATGAGGACTAGAAGAACCAACCCACAATATAAAGCTTACCACAAAGAGTGGTGAGTGCAGTTAGAGAAATAATTATACCAACAACTATAATGAAAATGGTAGTGAGTAAGAGAAATAGAATGCCAGTCTCAAAGAGACTACTCCAGTCTCAAAGACATGAAGGGATGAGGGAGGAAGGAGATGTGGGCACTGTTGGCAGAAAGGTCACACTGGTAAAGGGATGTGTGTATTTTTTATGATTAAACCAAACTATAAACTACAAACATGTTTGTAACCATGATGCAAAATAAAAATTATTATTATTTAAAATAAAAAATAAACACTGAAATAAAGCTAAAATCTATTAAATGTTATTATACAACTAAGTTGAAAAATTACTATTTATAGTACAATGAATATGCCTACCATAAATAATGTAAAAGATAAAAATTGTAAATAGTATGCTTTATTTTACTTAAAATTTGAAATAATTATTTAAAATATGTAGTGATTATAACTATAATATTAGAAGCATTAAAAAGTGGATAGGACTTCTGAGTTGTTGACAGTAATCTAGACTGGTGGGATACATTGGTGTATTCAATTTTTGGTGATTTATTCACACATTTATCCTGAATGCTTCTATAAGATAGTTACATATCAATTAAAACTATGGACAGGAGTGATGGCATAGTTTTTAGGACATTTGCTTTGCATGTTCCATCACTGACATCCCATAAGGTCCCCTAAACTTGTCAGGAGTAATTTCTGAGTACTAACTTAGACATAATCTCTGAGTGTTACCAGGTGTGGCTCCAAAACAAATACAATACAATACATTAAAATCTGAAAGTAATTAAAACAACATAGCTATATAATCCATTGGAATATGCTACTATTGCCTCACCCCATTATTTTATTTAGTAAACATTCACAGTTGAACTGGTTGAACTGAAATCAGGTAAAGCTAATGGGACCAATCCTGATAACAGATGCTAATGTTTCCCTGAGTATCTAGTAGGATCAGTTAGTGCCCATGTTGATAATCAAATATCTTCAAATCTATGACAACATAAAGAACTTTATAAAAGTTATAGAGAGATGCCAGATACACAAGCATATAATATATAATATCATTGAATGCAATATTTATTTCTTTAATACGAAATGTAAGCTTTTCAATGCGAAATTAGTATATTTGGAGTTTAATGAAACAAAACATGTTTTATTATATCATTGTTTGCTTATATTTGTTAATAATATACCAGACTGTATATACATTTTGGAAATCTTATTGTTTAATTATTATTGACAGGTTTTTTATTTGAATAATCTATGCCATTTAAAACTAAATAGCAATGGAAAATAAAAATTCAAATAAGAAAGTCACTGCAATACATTTTTATCTGAATAGTTCTCATTGTTTTACTCGATATTGGGTATAAGATTTTTTATAAATGTATTTCAAACTAAATTATCATTGTATAATTACTGAAATAAAAGTATTAGTATTACTGTATCATTGATATCATTTCCCATATTATATTAAAATATTAGCATATAAATTCTTATTTATGCATCTGTGATAAACCACATAATGATTGATAAAAACAGTCTTCAAAATTAATGTTTGTCTTTGCATTTTATATTTTTCTTAGTTTTGAATATTTTTACAAAGATGGAAAATAATATCTTCAAATCCTATTTCCCTACCTTTATATTCCATGGACTAAGTTTGTATTTATGATTTTGTGTGCTTCAATTGCATATTCAATGTGAGCTTCTTTTTTTTTTTTAATCCTAAAATGAATTATTCTGCTTGAACAGGCCAAGCTGTTCTAAACAGCCTACTGCTGACAGTGCTTAACTGAAGTCAACAGAGAGAAGATAAGGCTTACTGGTATTGTTTGTTGAAATATTAATACCAATTCCTGCTGTAAAAATGATAAATACTTTAATAAAGATAGCTTGTTCCTCACCAAAGTTTTCAATTCTCTATTCTGTTTGTGCAGGAATATTCCCAACAGACAGATTTAATCTCAGAAAAGATATGAGTTACTAAAATGTGGCTATCGTACAAATATGCCCAAAGTTTTTAAAGGAAGCAAGGAATATTTTAGCTATATTAGAAAACTCTTACAAATCTTACATATTTTTTCCAAATGAACAAACAATACATTAATTTATTTCAAAATGTTACCTTGCATGAGTAGCTATTATACTATCATTTGTAAGTCAATAGGATTTTAAAAATATCTAGGTTTTATCATTTATTACTCTTTTCTTGTATTTTTAAAGTACATTATAATGTACTGTACACAAAACTAATATAAGTTATAAAATGTACAGAATTGATATTGTGTGGTAGAAACATTGGGTGCTGATATGTTGGCAGAGAGGCTCTGTTTTATGTGCTGTTTATATGCTGATGATAAAAACATTGTGTGAATCCACTGCCACTTCAGTTTCATGAGTTTTTTATGTGACATGGCACATCAAATCTGCCATGCACAGGACCATCTGGTAAAAGGACCACCAAGGAATGTGATTTTATTTGAAAGAAAATAATAGAAAAACTATATAATAGACAAGCCATTTACCTTTAAATGTATAAGAAAATGCATAATAAACACTCTGTTGCATGTATATGTATAGCTCATCATATATACATGCATAATTACATAAAAATATATAACAGATATACATAAAACTCTCTACAGCAATAAAATGACTGCAAATTAATTATAATGATGCATAAGCCTCTTTAGGGATAATTATTGAAATTAAAATCTAAATTCATAAATATTTTATCCAAAAATTAATGGACAGAAACATAGTGTGTAATGTAACTAAGATGATAAGTTAACAAAAATACTGTAGCTATTTTTATTAATTTTAAATCAAAATAAATTGCAAATAAGTTGATACTAATAAAAAGTTGAGTCATAAGGTCTATATAACCATTTTATAAAATATGTGAAGTGTTTCTACTTTACAAAAATTTACATTAAAATCTTTCCTCAAACCAATAAATTTTCACTGTATCTACATATGCATCTTATTCACAGATCAGATGTTTGGAAAAATCAAATATGTAATTGGCCAAAATAACTTAATTTTTGTACTAATATTTATTTAAGTTTATGTCTTTCTTTTCAAAACATTAGAGAATTTTGTGCAATCTTTCATGTTACTTTGTTTTATAAACTAATATACCCTAATTACTAACATATTAATAGACTAACACAATAATTAATTCCAATCAGTAAACTAATAAATGCATCAATCAAGCATATTAAGTGATATACTAATATGATATTAATATATTAGTACATTTGGATATTAATATTTAAAGTATATGCTAATAAATCCTATTGCTGAAGAAGATTTTGGTAGCTTTTATGCTTAGGCAATAATTAATATATTTAAATGAACAAATCATTCAAAAAAAATGAATATAGGGGTTGGAGAGATAGCACAGCGGTGTTTGCCTTGCAAGCAGCTAATCCAGGACCTAAGGTGGTGGTTTGAATCCCGGTGTCCCATATGGTCCCTGGCACATGCCAGGAGCTATTTCTGAGCAGATAGCCAGTAGTAACCCCTGAGCACCACCGGGTGTGGCCCCAAAAATCAAAAATTAAAAAAAATTGAATATAAATAAAATTTTTACACTGTAAAAGAAAATAGCTGATTGTAATTGAAAAGAAACATTAAATAATAGAAGTAGGATTTAGATGTGGAAATACTACATATTTTTGAAAAAATAAATAATAGATAACTTATTTTAAATAGTAAGGTAATCATAATTGCAATTTAAATATTTTATTGATTCTATTTCTAGGTTTTGAAGTGTCAATCTCAGTTGTTCTGGTGCAGAGCATGTAATTCATATTTTGAGGCACACAAAATATCAGGGTAGTTAGACTTCATTTTAAGCCTTTTTGGGAGATTCTTGGTTGGGCATTTGTTAGATCTTTCTATAACTGTCCTCTAGCCAGTAACTTCAGCAACTGGTATTGTTGGTGTATTAAGTAGTTGGTGATTTAATTTCCTTTTCTCTGTCTGACTTCACAGTCTAGGAAAATACTAATTCTGATTTTTGACCAAAGAAGGCCTTTAACTATAAAAATTCCCCTGTCTTAATTATCAACATAATGCTTAAGTTTAGATGAAAATATTAAAATTATTTAAATATATATCAAATATCATGTCTTTTGGAATATGTGGTAAAGTATGTATATGATTATAAGAACAAAGAAACTGCATTCAATATATTTTTGGAGGGTAGTGTTTTTTTGGACCATACCTCGTGACTTTCAGTTGTTACTCATGGTTCTGTGTTCAGACATCACTCCTGTCAGGCTCCAGGAACCATACAAGATGCTGGGGAGTCTATGCCATTAACAACAATTTCTATATCTCAAAATATAAGGGGGAATTCAGTAGGTCTGTCAGATGTGTTCCTCGAATTTTCTTGATTCAGAAAACTGAAAAAAAAAAAAAAAACCCACAGGATTCCTCAAAAGGCCTGCTGTGAAAGCTTTACCCCTGTGTGAAGAGTTGAGGAATTCATAAAGAGATATTTCTGAAATTCATGTCATGGTACTGAAGTTATATTCCCTTCATATTATTTGGCTTACCTATTATTTCTCCTTGTATATTTACAGGCCAAAACATAGCCTAAAACAAATTCAGTTGCCCAGAGAATTTTTAGTGCCAAAATTACAAGACAATTTTCTTCTTTCTGTCTGCCCTATTTTCATGTTAAAGCCAAATCAGGAATTTAGCTCTGAGTCATTGATGTTCCTAGTAGGTACAAAATTTACATTTCTTTGACCTGGCTCTTTTAAACTCAAAAGCAACTTTCTCACCTCTAGCTCCGAGAGCCTGTCATTCTGGTTTCAGCTCCCAAATAGCAGCCAAAAAATTTCCACTTTTTGTTATGCTACTTTAGCCCTCAACCTCAGGACTTCTTAAATAAGATCCTTTCCACCTGAGCTGCCTAGCTAGTTAGACTGATATGTACATTAACAGGCCTACTGCTAATGTTTCTGTTTTTCTAAACTCACCAGATCTTTGTCAATGCTTCCCAATCCTTTCATATTCCTTTCATGCCTAAGACTGTCATATTTCCCTTTAAATACTCCTACCATGGAAATTAAAGTTGCCACATGCTTGCCTGAGGAGTGTTCCAATACTCTCCTAGTGTGGTCTCATTTCTTCAATATTTTCCCGCATGCTGGTTCTTTAGTGCTCACTCCCTGAAGCAGGATTCGTTGAAGTCCAGCTGGAGCTATAGGACAGAAGCTACAGCAATGGTTATCATACTCATGTCAGCCACTTGCAAATCAAACACTCCACTCACTGTGCTATTGTTCTGACCCTTAATTTTTAATTTAACCATTTTCTTCACTTCTTTACCTCCCATTATTCTATATTTCAATTTATAGGAACAATGATCTGGTGTTATTTTGATGGTGTCAGAGTAGAAGATAACTAAGTCAACATTTCCATGGTGGAGGTTTGAGGTGAATTTAGACCTGCGTTTGTTGGGTCCTGTGATTTTGTGGGGCCTTAGGTAGGCCCCCTTGCCAGTTTCCCTATACCTGCTTGCTGTTGGAGGCAATCTCTTGCCCAATAATCTCCATTTCATTGTCAGCAAGGTTTTCAGCAGGAGGAACCAAGGATGGTTCTTCAGTTCCAGACTTAGTGGTCAAATTTTTCACAATTCTAACATTTACCCTTGGTTCTTGAGGCCTGAGGATTATCCATTTCTTCTATTATTCCAAACTCCAATGCAGAGACAAGTTCTTTCCAAATGGTTTCTCATGCCACATTTCAGACAAGGTCTAGGTGGTGACCTCAAAAATACATATCTCAGAAGACAATGGGAAAGCCTATATTTCTTTTATAAGTTTAAGATCTGTATAATAGTACTTCTTAACTTGTTTATCTTGTTTATCCCAAAATGTAAGATAGTCTCCTGCATCATATTATTCCCTTATTACTTTTTAAAGTCATTTTTATTTATCTTTTCCTTTATATAATGTGCATTTATATATATGTTATATATGTTACATATTATATATATTTCTATTGTTTTTGTTTTCTTCTCTTTAACTTCACCTGTTTTTGTTTTGCTTGGTACTAAAACCTACAAGAAAAAGTCTTGCCTGGAATTAATGCTCAAGTCAAAAAAGGGCACAGAGTTGAGGAGCCTGACACTCTCACCCACAAATGAACCAGCAATATAATATAGCACCATATCTTTTTAAAAAGGCATACTTTAAAAAGGAAAATATTACATATAGAAAAAAGCTCTTATCTACTAGGGATAAGAACACATTTTGCAATACAAGGGTGCATCCCACCTTGAATATATGTCATGTGGCCCCAAATTAGACTCCATGTGATTAGACAGTGACTGTTCAACTTCAAACCCTAGATTTTAGACATAGAACCTACACAATTCTCTGCAATAGCTCCATGAACCAAACATTTGTTCTGGGAATTTCTTAATATTGCTCTGACACCAACATGCACCAGTTTTGATATGACATCCTTACAATGAGGAAATAGCCTACAACATGATCTAAGAGCAGGTTGCCTTATCTCACCACCAAAAGATAAGATAAAATCAGAAGACTCATCATCCTTTAATCTGTGCTAAAGCCAAGACCTAACTACAGAAGACTGACTGTGACAACCATGACTTGACAGAACTTATTCCGGGACCAATAAAAAAGAGTCTAGTCTAGGCTTTGGCCTATGATATGTACAACCAAGAACTCTAATTCTAGAGGTCTGACTGAGAGAACTGCAACTGAGCAGAACTTTAGGAAATATAATGAAACATATCCTAGGCTTTGTCCTAGGATCAGTACAAAAACCAAAACCACCAACTACAGAAGATTGATTAAAACAACAGTAATAGAATAGAACTTCTAGCACCATAAAGAAAGACTCCATCCTAGGCTCTATCCTATGACCTGGGTAAATACCAAGAACTTTTGTTACAGAGGCCTGATCTCTGACCTCATCGTTCATAACTGAGTAGAAAGTTTCCAGACACCACTAAGTAACCTAGGGGAGAGTAAAAGAGCATAATCGGAGCCTGTAGTTATTCCCATGACAGTATATGAAAAAATATAGAGAGAAGCACAAATTAATTTTTTGTTATTGTTGTTATTGTTTCTTTATTTTTCTTTTTCTTGTTGTTTTTATTTTTTTTTATTTTGAACAATGGTTATTGTTTGGTGTTGTCTTTATCGCTGTGTTGCTTTTCGGTTTTATTATTTTTGGTTTGATATTTTTTGTATTGTTGTTTTGTTTTTCTTCCTTTTTCCCTTTCTCATAAATTGATATGTATAGCCTCTAGAATGACTCCTCCCATTTTTTTTGCTTGTTTAAATTTTGCTCCAGCCCCCATTTATTTCTTTCAAACAGAACCACATAACTTGACCCATCTTGCTCTGTTTCATGAATTGAGGGGCAAATAATGGAGGGTACAAAGACCAAACAGTAGTATGAACATTGAAGAGAAATAAAAAATTATTAGACTTAAACACCAAATCCAAAGCCAGTAACAACAGAATCAATACCCAATCTACAACAAGATAGACACAGAGGTATAAGTGCTAGTATAAGTGTATGCTAGCAGACCAGGTGGTGAAAGGGGGGTATGGGATGCATACTGTGAACAGGGGTTAAGGGGACAACATTGGTGGTGGGAATACCCCTGATTCAATGTTACTATGTACTTGAAATATTACTGTGAAAGATTTGTAATCTACTGTGGTCAAAATAAAAATTACTAAAAAAAATAAATGAAGGGCCTGGGAGATAGCATGGAGATAAGGCGTTTGCCTTTCATGCAAAAGGTCATCGATTCAAATCCCGGTGCCCCATATGGTCCCCTGTGCCTGCCAGGAGCAATTTCTGAGCATGGAGCCAGGAGTAACCCCTGAGCACTGCCAGGTGTGAACCAAAAACCAAAAAATAAATAAATAAATAAATAAATAAATAAATAAATAAATAAATAAATGAAAAGGAGAGAAAAATATGATTAGATGAAGCTCTATCTTATCTATATGAAAAGCTTGGCCATAAAGCCTGCCCCTGTTGTGTAGGCCTTACAGGTGTTTACACATGCCTCATGTGAGATGGAACATATGTTTAAGCTCATGACGTATTCTCTCTCCCTAATTGGGCACAATATTCTTTTGCAGTCTCCTTTTGCATTTTCAAAGATCAACTTCCTTTTCAGATGCTGCTGGGTCTCTTTTCATAGTACTTGCCTTTCCATTGCATCTGATAATTTTCTTAGAAATTGGGCATAAAGCTCTGTGATACCTGGACGGTTTCTGTACAGCTGACCTTTGAATTCTGCATGTGCATTCACTGTCTCCCATTGGCCCAATGCTATCTCTCGGACATGTGTTAGAATGGTATGAGACAGTATAGCCTGCATTTGTTTTTCATATTATCTCCCATCTATTAACATGTCACATGTGATTTTGACTGTAGAAATTCTCCTGCTAGATTGACCTAGGTTATGTATACATTTAGGCCATTGCCTCATCACTGTAACACATTTCCCACTGCAAGTATTGGAAATTATTCAGGCATATATTAGCTATTTTTTGAAATATCTGGGGTCTAAAGTATACTTTTCTTTATTCGGTTAAATATTTCTTTTTCGGGGCCCGGGAGATAGTATGGAGGTAAGGCGTTTGCCTTTCATGCAAAAGGTCATTGGTTCAAATCCTGGTGCCCCATATGGTCCCCCGTGCCTGCCAGGAGCAATTTCTGAGCATGGAGCCAGGAGTAACCCCTGAGCACTGCCGGGTGTGCCCCCAAAAAACAAAAAAAATTTCTTTCAATATAAAAATTGGGTTGATAGAACAAGCATTTTGGAAATGGTCAAGAAAATTTATTTTTAGCCTTTGGTAAGATAGAGGTTCTTATGCCTAAATTTTCTGGGTTATGACATTATTCTATGTGGTGGAAGAAAATTTTCAGACTCTGAATCTGAAAAACATATTAACCTGTGACATCTTTACTTGCAGTTTCACATAAAAAATGAGATAGATTCATGGTAAAAGGTTCATTTCTGTTAGGGATTGTTGACCAGCTTCTTAGATCTTACTGATTCAGCCAAGTTTCCTTAGCTAGTCACTTTTATTAGTTGGAACTTAACAAAAATTGCCTGAGACTCAGGGTTGACATAATTAAGGGCACTGGTTCTAATTCACTCAGAAAAGGTGAAAGAGAATTTAGCGTGATTTTAAAGGTGTATGAAAACAATTTCCTCTATTCTGCTTGCTACAAAGAACCAAGGATGGGATAAAAATATCAGATGATGATGCTAACAAAGTGAGAAGTCAGTGAATAACATTAAGGGTGAGATGGCCATCTCTTGAGGTGACTGATTAGAATTGCCAAAGATCAACTTGAACTTGCTGTTTCATGTAATTAGCTCAGTCACAAACAGTGACTTTCTCTCTCTCTCTCTCTCTCTCTTTTTTTTTTTTTTGAAAGCTATTGTTACCCTAACTATTGTTAGGCCCAGTGCAGTAAAAGTTCAGCAAAAGGCAGCTGGATCTTGGAGTTAGGTCAGCAGTATATTCTGAAGTTTAGCAGCAACCACCATGCATTAGGAGCAATCCAGCAAAGGCAGTAGTGGCAGTTCCCTTGCCCACCCCTGTTCCAGACTTTCATCCTGGAGCTTTATATACCTATAGGCCAACTGCCCCAAATAGCAGTTGCAGGGTGTGGCTTCTGACATCTTCATTCTTAAACGGAAATTACACACTTATGGCTAATTCAGGCCCATGAGATTCTTTTGTTTCCTTACAATGTTGATCTAACATTAGAAGTGAATTACAGAGAGAAAAAAACTTTAGCACCTGGAAAATAAACTGCTCACTAATGAAAAACTAGTGGGCTAGAGACGTTATAAATGGTTTTGAAAACCAAGAGACTGAAGACATGGGCTATCAGAATTTGTCAGACAGAGAAAAAGTGATTATAAGAGAAAAATGTATAGTTTTACAGGCACTGCTATGGAAGGAAGAAGGGTCCTACATAAATAATTTATGACAGGATAAAATTGTAATGAGATCAACAAAATGAAGCAAAAATAGACATAATAAAATAATAAGGATTATGATTAAAATAATGAATTAAAAATTTAGAAAACAATCCAAAATCAATAAAATCAAGAGTTGACTCCCTTATAAAACTTTCTCTTTCAAAAAATAAAATGATGTATGCATAATGCTTTGACAAAACTCATAAAGAAACTTAAATAATGAATTACAATGAAAATTTGGTTATTGCAAAAACTACAAAAATCAAACATTAATCAGATATCATTTTGAGAAAAACAATGCCACAAGAAAAAAAAAGAATCTAGAAGCAAGGAATAAATTACTTGACTACTGCAAGGTCCCAAGTTTGAACCAAGATGAATTGGAATACCTTTAAAGACCTATTACTTTTAAAGACATTAAAATGTTCATCACAAGTCTTCCCAAATAAAAAAGCCCAGGCCCAGATGAATTTGCCAATGAATTACTTCAAAATTTTAAAGAGGACCTACTTCCAATACTTTTTGGGATTTCTAGTAAGAAAACAGAAAAACTCTGAAATAATTTTAATAAGTTTACAACCCTGATACAAAATGCATACAGAAATGCCAAAAAAAGAGAACTATATAACAATATTCCTAATAAACACAGATGGAATGATCCTCAAAACATCCTAGTAAATATGACCCAACATCTAATCAAGAAGGTCATATACCATGACCTAGTAGGATTTATTTTAGAGATGTAGGAGCATTTGGCATACATGGATCAATCAATGTAATATACTACATCAACAAAAAGAAAAAGAAAACATTATATTAGCATATAAATAAAAAATAGAAAGCATTTGATAAGGTCCCCAACCTTATCACTCCTGGCTTGGGGAACCATATGAGACATTAGAGGGTCAAACCGAGGTCTGTCCTAGGGTAGTGCAGGCAAGGCAAATGCTTTACCATTTGCACCACTGCTTTGGCCCTAGCCATGGCAATCTTTAAAGAAACGTATCACACACTCCTAAAATTCATATAGATTAAAAAAAAACTCAAAACAATGGGAATGAAAGTAATTTTCTCTCTATTTTTTTGTTTTTTTGGGCCACACCCTTATGATGCTCAGGGATTACTCCTGGCTAAGTGCTCAGAAATTGCCCATGGCTTGGGGGCATATGGGAAGCTGGGGGAACAAACCGAGGTCCTTCCTTGGCTAGTGCTTCTAAGGCAGATACCTTACCTCTAGCGCCACCTCACTGGCCCCAGGAACTTTTCTCAATACAGTCAAGGGCACTGACCACAAGCCTTTAGCAAATATTATACTCAATATGGAAAAACGGAAAGTCTTTTCTATAAAGTCAACATGAAACAAGGCTGTCTCCTCTCACCATAATAAACATAATACTGAAATACTTGCCATAGCTATCAGGCAAGAAAAATGGTATTAAGGGCATCCAGATAAGCAAGAAAAAGGTCAAATTTTCAGTGTTTACAAATAAATTGGTACTATATTTATAAAATTCTAAAGAATATACCAAAAGCCTTCTAGAAATAATAGATCTATATAGCAATATGGTAAGCTACAAAATGAACATACAAAAAATTCATCTTAAATGCAAATGTTGATAGAGAAGAAATAGATTTAAAAAGAATCTCATTTACAATAGTGCCACAAAAACTCAAGTTCCTTGGAAGTAACTAATAAAGTGAAAGACCTATCTAAAGAAAACAACAAAACAATGATCAAAAAAATAGGAGAGGAAATGAAGAAATATACATGGCTCATAGATCAGGAGGATTAACACCATTAAAATGGCAATACTTGGGGGCCGGATGGTGGTGCTGAAGGTAAGGTGCTTACCTTGCCTGCGCTAACCTAGAACGGACTGCGGTTCAATCCCCCGGTTCCCCATATGGTCCCCCGTGCCTGCCAGGAGAGACTTCTGAGCAAATAGCCAGGAGTAACCCCTGAGTGTCACCGGGTGTGGCCCAAAAAACAAAAGAATAAATAAATAAATAAAAAATAAAATAAAATAAAATGGCAATACTTTCCAAATCATTGTCTAGATTTAATGCGAGCCCTCTAAGGATAGTCATGATATTTTTTGGGGGGCGCACACCCAGTGACGCTAAAGGGTTACTCCTGGCTATGAGTTCAGAAATCACTCCTAGCTTGGGGAACCATATGAGACGTTAGAGGGTCAAACCGAGGTCTGTCCTAGGGTAGTGTGGGCAAGGCAAATGCTTTACCATTTGCACCACTGCTTTGGCCCTAGCCATGGCAATCGTTAAAGAAACGTATCACACACTCCTAAAATTCATATAGAACATAAATGCCCATTATTAGCTAAAGCAATCCCTAGAATAAAACATGGATTCTATAGCTTTCCATTATTTAATTTGTACTAGAAAGCAATAGTCATAAAAACAGCATAATAATGGTGTAAAGCAGACCTTCAAACAAATAAATGTTGTG